>JASSUY010041984.1:0-13924 GCA_032466535.1 Forpus xanthops
GGCCTTCTATGATGGGGCTACAGAACTGATGGACAGGGGTAGAGCAGTTGATGTCATCTACCTGGACTTGCGCAAAGTGTCTGACACTGTCTCACATGACATCCTTGCCTCTAAGTTGGAGAGACAGCAATTTGATAGGTGGACCACACAGTGGATAAAGAACTGGCTGGATGGCCACACAAAGAGTTGTGCTCAATGGCTCAATGTCCAGCTGGAGACCAGTAATGAGTAGTGTCCCTCAGGGATTGGTGTTGGGACTGACATTGTTCAACATCTTTGTCAGTGACATGGACAGTGGGATTGAGTGTGCTATCAGCAAGTTTACCAATGACACCAAGCTGTGTGGCTCAGCTGATACGTTGGAGGGAAGGAATGCCATCCAGAGGGGTGTTAACATGCTTGTGAGGTGGGCTGATGCCAACCTGATGATGTTTAGCCATGCCAAGTGCAAGGTCCTACACCTAGGTTGGAGCAATCCCAGGCACAGCTAAAGGTTGGGCAGAGAAGAGATTGAGAGCAGCCCTGAGGAGAAGGACTTGGGGATGTTGGTTGATGAGAAAAACGAACATGAGCCGGCTTCAGTGTGGTCTTGCAGCCCAGAAAGCCAACCGTACCCTGGACTGCATCAAAAGGAGTGTGACCAGCAGAATAAGGGAGGTGATCCTGCCCCTCTACTGTGCTCTCAGAAGACCTCACTTGGAGTATTGGAGTACTGTGTGCAGTTCTGGTGTCCTCAACATAAAAAGTATATGGAACTGTTGGAACAAGTGCAGATTAGAGTCACGAGGATGATCAAGGGATTGGAGCACCTTCCTCTTTCTAGTTTGAGATAGCATGAGAGAGTTGGGGCTGTTCATCCTGGAGAAAAGAAGGCTGCATGGAGGCTTATAGGGTTGCTGAGGAGGGACTCTTCATGAGGGATTGTACTGAGAGGACAAGGGGTAATGGGTTCAGACTTAAACAGGGGAAGTTTAGATTGGATCTGAGGAGGAAATTGTTTACTGTAAGGGTGGTGAGGCCCTGGAATGTGTTGCCCAGGGAAGTTTTGAATGCTCCATCGCTGGCAATGTTCAAGGCCAGGTTGGACGTAGTCTTGGGTGATATGGTTTAGTGTGAGGTGTCCCTGCCCCTGGCAGGGGGATTGGTACTAGATGATCTTAATGTCCTTTCCAACCCTAACTATTCTATTATTTTCTATGATTCTATGAATCAGTGGGATGTCTGGATGGAACTGGGACTTGCCTAATTTGTTCTTAGATGTTTCTAAGAGAGAGAAAATCTATGGGCTCCTTTGGGCTGTATATTAAAGTGCTTAAGTATTCTTACTTTTAGAAATTTTATCTTGCATTCAAAATCTTCTTCAGCCTAAGTCTGCTGATACTGCTTATCCTGTTCAGAAATGTTTATGGACAGTGGCTTATTTCTTCCATCTTTCCACCTACTGTTATCACGTCCATGTCCCATCTCGTCCAGATTAAACAACTGCAGTTCTTTTCCTCATAGATCATTGTTTTTAAATCCTGCAGCAAGTAGACCACACTGAATGTTTCTCAGCTTTGCAACTATTTTTAGTCTACATCATTCTTATGCAGCAGGTAAATAAAAAAGTCATGCTGAAAGGCAGAGCCGTATTTGAATGCAGATGTGTGTATTGCAACTGGAACTCAGTCTTTATTTTGTATAAATTTATACTTTGTATTTGTTTGCTTGTTTGCTTGCTTGGGTGTTCTCTAACATGCTACTGTTTTGGATTTTATTTTCACTCCCTATCTTGACTTAATAACAGTATCATTATACTACCACTTGAGTCTCATCAAGTTGATATAAAATAACTACTCTTAGTACAACACCCTATGACAAGGATTCAACACACTTCTCTTCTTTGGCCGTAAAATGGGAAAAACAAAACAATGTGTTAAATATCATTTACTATATAATTAAAATACATCTAAGCATTTTTATTTTTATGCTTTCTGTAATGAATGAAATTTATGTATGAGAGCTAGTACATTCCACATTTGAAAGAAGTCTTTGTCAGTCATTTAAGAGAGACAAATCAGACACTAAGATTTGAATAACATGTTTGCAAAACAGCATCTGCAGTTCTTCGGTTTTGATTCTGAGCTTTCTATTCCCTAGCAACTGTAAGTCACAACATTAATCTCTTTCTTCAATTACAAGAGAAAAAAAGATGTTCTGTATATTAAATGTGTGCAGACTTACATTAATGTGTCAAAGCCACGCCTTAAAATGCATTTTGAAAAGTTTTTCAACATTTATTTTTTCCCTATGGGCAAGTGCAGAAAGGAAAATTAGGATCCATTTTTAATTTTTCAGAATAAAAGTGTTACATATAAAGTGATTATAATGATTTGTGCAACCACTATAAGAATTTTTCAGGAAGTATGTGCTTATTTGTAACCAAATGATATTTTTTGAGTAATATGCTCCCTGGTTTTGAGCACATAGAAAAAAAAAAATATATGCAGAAATTCATGTGGCAAAGTCTGACTGGTTAAAACCCAGTGTTGGAAATGTGTTGTTTGTGATCCCCAGGGTGAAATTTAGATGCAAATGAGGTCAAGTATCACAATTGGTCAGTTTGTTAATTATGAAAAGATAATTATTATTAAAAAAAATTATTATAAAATTATAATGATAGGGCAAATTGTGAAAATGGATAGGGAGCAAGCAAACATTCAGAGTGCAGAGTTACCGCCACAGATCCAGTTGTCTTTGGTAGTGGGTGGCCACACCAGTGATTACCTTTTTCCCTTTTCTTATGTGATAGGGGGATATACCTCTGCTCTTAATGTCATGTACTGCACATTCCTGGCTGATCACATGCATTCAGTTTTTCTGGTCTTGGTCCCAGCTCTTCAGTTGTTCATGTCTGTCAGCAGTCCTTGAGATAATGTACTGTAATCTTCAAAACAATAGACCTCTGGTCCTCACACCAATCTTTGAGACAATGGGTGGTGGTGGAGTCTGATTTCAGTTCAGTCTCTCACATGTCTTACCTTGCCTCTGAAGAAAGTCAAAAGATGGTTATTTCAGGATGTAATCTTCAGGGAGTGCTCTAAATGGGGCTGGAACACAAAAATCTGCTTTTGATTACCTGAAATGAGTTTTCAGATGTTTTTCTTGTTTCATAAACTGAGACCAATGAGTATATATTGCCAATCTATACTTCTATTACTAGCTGACATGCAGAAAATATTCTGCATAATGTTGCATTACAAAATTCTGTGAGATTATCTGTTTTGGATGGAGCAGTGTAGAAATTGAAGTTCAGTTTCATCTGAAGACTTGGACTTTTATGCATATGTATATATATTTATATTTTTACATATATATCATGGTTTAAGCCGTAAATCAGACTACCCACCACTTGCTGCCCTCACCTTCTTCCCCCGCACTTCAGGGGGGGAGAAATGGGGAGAAGAACTGAAAGAAACTAACTCCCATGGGTTGACATAAGAACAGTCCAGTAACTAAGGTGTAACACAAATCACTGCTATTACCACAATAACAACAATGACCAGGGAAAATACAAGGGAAGAAGACACAACTGCTCACCACTTGCTGACCTAACTGTGAACTGAACTTTTCTGGGTTCCTGCCCCCAGTTTTACATTCTGGGCATGATGTACTGTGGTATGGAATACCTCTTTGGTCAGTTTGGGTCAGGTGTCCTGTCTCTGCTTCCGCCTGGCTTCCCCTCCTCCCTGGCAGAGCATGAGACTCCGAAAGTCCTTAGTCAGACCAAAACATTCCAAACCATAACTACAAACACTGGTGTTATCAGCACTGTTCCCAGGACAAAAGTTGAAAACACAGCATTGCACCAGCTACTATGAAGGAGAAAAATGACTGCTGCTGCTGACCCCAGAAGAATATGTAAGACTACTAGGTAACAGTGCTTATGTTAGCAAAAGAAGAGAAAATGTTTTCCAAGTTAACACAAAATCTATGCCCCTTGAACATATTCTACACACCATAAATAGAAATGGCAGGTATACATTCAGAGTTAATCCTTTTATTACTCTTATTATTGTTGTTGTTGTTATTAGTATTACCAAGAATATCAGTTACGTTTACTGATTGGCATTTCTCTTCTCTCTTAAGGTCTCCATTAGAGACCACATGAAGACCATATTCTAATATCTCTGAGTCCTTTCCTCTTTACATTCACTCATTCTGCCTCATTCCTTTTCTCTGTGCTTCTTTGCTTCACTCCTTCCAAGAGGCCACATCACGTCTAGTATTGCAGTTAAATGTGGATTAGACAAACACAAAAAAATGTAATGGAACCTTGACTGACAAAAAGCAGTTTGCTAAAGCACTTCCAGTCCAAGTCCCCAGTTTTGTACTTAAATGCTGAGAAGCTTTCATGAAATAGGAAGAAATGGGAAAAGATATATAGATGGGTACAGTAAACTCTTTTTCTTCTCCTTTTGCCCTTATTTAGGAAAACTAAACTCTAGTTAGCATTTTTCAATTTTAGTTGAGTAAGTTTTTAATTTTGTTGATGGATTCATTTACTGTTATCTTATTTAGGAGTTTCAGTGCTTTTCTTCACGAAGTTTGGGGAGAAATTACATGAGAAGAACAATTATATCAGTTCTTCATTTTGCAGTGAAAATAATGAGATAATAATAATAAGTAATAATGTTAGAATAATAAAAATAATAACTACTACTATCTTTTGATAGTGATGATGGCAGACTCACAGATTAATATCTTAAGAACTAACACCTTGCTCAGTATGATTGATGATTAATTAAGTCCATTAGCATTATTTATGTTACTTTCTTACACACTGTAATTTTTATTTCCCTCTCCAGAAATTCTCCAATTATAAGAGCTGATAACATGTCTTAGTCATGATATTTAATCATTGTGGTACTTTTTCCAGGGAGATAAATGAGTAGATGAATGAAAACAAGTTAGCGTAAAATTTATGAGACAAGAACAACACAAACTAAATTCTGCTTTCAGTCAATTAAATATCCCATATCTTGAAACAGCAGTTATTGGATGAGATTCTCAAAACTACCAAATGATGATCATAAAAGAAATCAATGGTAGCTTTACAATCCTGCATAGATACCTTTAGCGGAAGGGATTTAGCTTTCTCATATCCTTTCTAAAGCATATTGCTTGGTTTGTTTATAGATAAACAATGGGAATACAAGAAAAGATACATTGCCCTGTTTTAACTCAAGAAAAAAATATTATCTTAAAAATTTTGTATCAAAAATGCTCTGAAAGTACACATCAAAACAACAGATAATGAGGTACTGAAAAATTTCAGCAAATGCCATAATTTATTGCACCTTTTTTGGTATATGGGTAATTAATTTTTAATGAATCTCTTAACATGGAGGAAGCACTGATGTCTAAAGATCTACTGACAATTTAGGAGTTATCTTCTAATTCATAGCTCTTTTTGCTTGCTAAATGGAATTTGTTTCAAAAATCATGATTTTCTTTTCTTGGTGAATGACACATAATTTCTGGCACAGAAGTTCAAGTTGGAAAAATATCAGAAACATAGGTTTGAATTTTATTTTTTTTAATTATGAAATTTATACATTTAAGGGAATTCACAGCTACCAAGCTAACATAGTACTTAGCCTTGCATCAGATCAATCTGAAAATGTTCCTTTTGTGTAATTAAATATGTCACAAATGGCAAAAGCCAGCTGTTTGATGCTAGGTTTGCTGTGCATTCCTGTTTCTCAATATATAGCAAGGTTTTGCTTCTAACATTTTGGTGTAGACAGTAGCAGAAATATCCAACAAATTTTTCATATTCCAGAAATAATGGAAAATTAAACAGCAGTGTTTTTGTCATCTCTGCATTTTCCTTTCCAATAATGTATATTCATTTGCACTAAGTTCAATATATACTTTTAATGAATGAAAATACTTAGCAGTGATGATATAGTGTAAGTAGGCAAAGAGATTTACCAGGTAGACATATAATAACAAAACTCCCAAGAAACATGTTTATTATTTTATTCCTGATTATTCAAATAGAAAAATTTGCTGAGAAGTATATAGTTATATAAAAAACTATGAATCCTTGAAATTCTATCCATGCTCCAAACTCCAAAATTTCATTTGACTTTCAGACAATAGGGTTTCCACTCTGAAAGTGATAGCCTTTATCTTGAAGCAGACTTCATTCTTATATATTCCTAAACAGAATTATGAGTTCTGACTGATATTTTGAGGCTCACAGCAATGCAACGTGCCTAAAAATGGATTTTTTTATCATGAAAATTGAAATAACAATTCTCACTACATATTACCATCTCAAATATAGCACTGGGTGATGTTGATTGAAAGCCTCGAGGAGAAGCTGAACATGAGATTGGCAATGTGTGCTGGCAGCCCAGAAAGCCAGCCATTACACTGGAGTGCATCAAAAGAAGTGTGATAGAGGGAGATGATTCTGCCCCTCTGCTCTGCTCTTGTGAGACCCTAACTGGAGTATTATGTTCAGCTCTGGGTTCTCCAACACAAAAGATGTGAAGCAAATATGATTAGTCAATTAACAAATGTTATAGACTTAAAAACGTAACAACACTGCACAGTGCTAGAACCATATATTTTACATGGTGTACTTATTTATATTTAAGTAAACATTGCTCCCTAGAACTAATTTTATCCCTTTAAAAAATAAAATAAATCACTTAACATTTTTCAGTGGTAATTACTTAATGAAGCATGTATAAATATACAGTTTCTTTTTGAATTACTGGTTAGAATAGAGTATGCCTACTGGGTGGTTGTATCATGATAAAATAAATCTAATTTCTCAAATATAATATGTATAATTATAATTTCTTTTTTCAAATACAGAACTTTATCTGTAGTATTTTAAATAAATAGCTGTTAAGAAAATGAAGCTTTCATCACTGATATTCCTCTTCCAGTAATTTTTCTCGGAGCTAGCATGGATCACTCTTCAAGAGAAATTGACATGGTTCTAACCTGTTTGACCCACCATCTGCATAAAATTTTGATCCTGAATTAAGTGACTTGGTATGTTTCATTTACTTGCACTGTAAGAATGGCTTAGGCTCACATACATCATAAACCACCAGTATTTAGTCGACTTCTTGGCCTATTTCTTCTGAACTATTTGTATGCTAGTTGTAATGCCCAATCTTATTTAACTATCAACTTTCTAGAGCATGGAAAACTTCTGAGGGCTGAATGCAAAAGGGATATATTCTTGAGAGAACTATTGAGCATTTTGGTGTTGAAGATTTTTCAGTAGTATACTGCTCCTACAGTATTTCATTTCATTCCCATTATAAACTCCTGGTCATAATATCTGATCTCCATCCAACTCATACAATTGTATTGTGCTTACCTGTGGAGTTCAGGGACTACATTTAAGTGCACTAATTGCCAATGCCATCATGAAGGTAGAGAGAGGGGGTATCAAAACCCGTTGTATTTCTATTAGATCATTTTTTTTTTTTTGCTCTGCTAAACAGAAAGAGAAAAAAAACCAGTATTCCTATGTTCATACAATGGAGTTACATAATTAATGTAACCTAATGCTTTACACACCTCTTTCAAATCAGACCATAGTGCTTCAGAAAAAAAGTACTTAGGTGGGCTACTGTGGACATTTTTAGCACTATTTTATGCAGCTACGAGTCCTCCTATTTTCTTCTCTAAGTCCTGAGAGAAATGAACAGCCAGCAGGGTTTGTAATGGTTTGGGTTCCACTCTGTCACACAGTGTTATTAGCATAATTCTGTTCTACGAAGGACACGACAAAGTGAGATAGAAGTATACGATCTTCACCAAGGCTGTGAAACAGAAGTGACTTTTGAAAGCTGATGACACTGGCAGTAAAAGGAAGATGCAAATTTCAGGTGCTGTGATTGTTCCATTTGAAAAATAGGGTTATGGGTTTGGCACCTGCAGAAAATGGATTTTTCTGATGGCTTAAGAGTCACCTGCAATTGAAAGACTGGTATAGTAGGTAATGGTTATTGGTACAACCTATGAGAAAAAAAGATAGTGTTTCTGTGAATTGTGATGACTGCTAAAACTTGCAACCTGCTGCGTAGCCTAGCAGCTCCTAAATAAACCAGCAGGCAGCATATTCAGGTGTGTAGAAATATTAAAACAATCTATTTCTGCAGAAATTGGTCACTGCAGAGTGTTTCTGCTTTTTTAAATGGAGTGAAAAGAACTACTTTTGAGCATATAGTGTAATTGAATAAATTGATAGAGCTCTCTCAGTTTTATACAAAGGTTGGGTCAGGTCAGGAATTTCTACAACTCATGGTAAAATACGTTCCTGGGCAGCAAACAGAAAATCAGCTGCATAGTGAGTCTGATCTGACCATAAATTCCTTTTTGTCATTGTCAATTTAGGGTGGATTAGTTCTAAGGAGGCCAAATAGTTGCCTGGTGCCCCATAAAAGGTGAATTCAGGAGTTGGAGCAGAAATTTCACCAAGAGTAGCACGAATTACTTTTTAATTCCATGTATTAAATAAATGCTTTTTTTGTCCAAGGTCAAATCCTTTAGAAAAAGCAAAAAAATGGAGAAGAGATGTTGCACAATGCATTGAGTCAGGGCACAGCTCATTGTAAACATTTAGCAACTAACACTGGGGATATTTGAATTCATTTTTTTGCAGAAAATGACAAAAAAAGTCAGACTGAATGGCTTGTAATTTTGAACTTTGAATGGAAACCAAAAGTAGTCAGCTCTTTTCAGGAGTCTGCAATTTCAGGGATTATTTTTTCCTGGTTTTTGTGACACCGAGTTTGCTGTTTCCTTTTATATAAACATGGCTGCTGGTAAAATGCTCATTTTACCTATTCACTACTTAGTGCCTAATTGGAAGACAAATTGCACATACCAAATATTTAAACCTTATTTTCTTAGAGAAAATAGGAAATATATGGCAAAGCAGTAGGACGCTCTGATGCATTGATATTATCATCCTGAGCTATCTAGCTTGCATTCATTTTAAGTTAGTGTAAAGTTAATAGCTCGGACTGTTACACACTGTGTATAGCTTCATATTTAAAATGTAAATTATGACTTGGAGGGGGAGTGAAAAATCAGTAACTGTCATTTCAGAGGAAACTATTTCTTCTAAATACATAAAATATCCCCTTTTCAATCACTGAAAATTTAAAATAATTTTAAAAATATATATGAGTAAAAAAAAGAATATAAATGAAACCACATTTCAGCTCTAAATCAGAAAACACATGAACTTAAATATTTGAAATAAGAATTAAATTGAGATATACAGGATGAAGCATGATAATGGGCATTTTCATGAAGTTATAATTTCAATTAAGCACCATTTTGTTTAGAGGTAGGATACTGTATATTAATAAAAAAAAAAATGTTTAATTTAAATGATGCGCAAGAAGAAACATTCTTTGTATTGCCATGCAGTTGTTCATGCTAAATGAAAACCTAATGCTATTTCTACAGTAAAAATATCTAAAATTATACTGGAACAGCCAGAAACAATTTTTTTATTGCATCTTTAAGGTTGTCTGTCTAAAGGCAGAAGAGTATTTTCCTCCACACTGGTGAATGTGGAGGAAAGCAAACTAGAGAATGATATCCAAAAGAAATTCTCCGCTTTCTTTTCATTGATTTGATATTCAAAAAGCTCACAATATATAAATTGATAATCTCTTTTTCTTTTTAAGATAGTTCAGCCTTTTACATAAAAGTGAAATAAACCAGGCAAACTGTACTAGTACTCCTATGCCAATGTTTAAGAAATACCAACCACTTTACTTGAAAGACTTTGCAGCCCTTCTGTTTTCTGTTCCTGCTGGTGCATCACAGGAAATCAAGACCTTATGTTGATCACAACCCCAATGACAGTAGAAGAAGTGTTTTCATTCTACTGACAAACACTTTAATACCTTTTTCATATAAAGAATGAGTCAAACATTTTACATCCAGCTGTGGATTCTGATTTCATCATAACTCATAGTATATAAATCTGACAGGTTAAAAATTCTCTGAAGATGTAAATAAGTGTCTTCCTGAAAAGTGTTGCAACACATGTTATCTCCTCACTGTTTTTTTTGAAAATCAGGAATAGTCCTTATATAAAGCTTGTGAAGTGCTTGTGAATGCTTCTGACATAAGACAATTTCTAGATCAAAAGCTGTATGTGTAAATCATGCTTTGTCTTACACTTTTTTAAGAGCAATTAACCAAATATGAAACTTAGAAATGGATTATATAGCTTCAGAGAAAAAGTTAAATTATTATAAATAATAACCAGAAAACAGAAATAAAATTTTAAATACAATATTTTCAGTTTTTACTCACAATGCATTTCTTCTGGTTTTGTCTTTAAGCTATGATTTATATACATCACTTTCACATATTTATTGCCTTTTTTCTTTACAAAGCATGTCACAAGGGCCAATTAGCCTACTTCCACTCTCCACCCTCCAAATCCCAGCAAACGTTTTCTTCTTGTTGCTTAGGCATATATGTTTAGCACAACTAATTTCTCAGACTGATTTAAGCCTCTCAGGCCGTTCTCTCCCTCACTCCCCCCTCTTTCTTCCCCCAGTCCCAGGGGGATGGGGAGGAGGATCAAAAGAATGCAACTCCTACAGGTTGAGATAAGAACAGTTTAGTAACTAAGGTATAACATAAATCACTACTGCTACCACCAATAATAATAATGGCAAGAGAAATATAAAGAAAGAGAACACAAGTGCTCACCATCTGTACCCAGCCTGACCAAGCAGTGCACCCCAACACCCTTCCAGGTCTCTGCTCTCCTTTTTTGCATCCTGAGCATGATGTGCTGTGGTGCGGAGTACCAATTTGGTCAGTTTGGGTCAGGTGTCCTGTCTCTTCTTCCCCCTGGCCTCCCCTCCTCCCTGGCAGAGCATGCAACTCAGAAAGTCCTTGGCCAGCCAAAACATTACCAAGCAGTAACTGAAAACACTGGTGTTAACAGCTCTGTTCCCAGGCCCAAAATCAAAAAACCACAGTGCTGCAACAGCTACCAAGAAGGAGAAAAATGAGTGCTATTGGTGGACTCATGACAGGTCCTTATTGACTACCTACTGCCTCTTTATATATCATCATCCTATTTTCAAGGACTTAATCTGTTTAGAAGTGTCCAAAACCTGCTCATTCATTCTTCTGATTGGAAGAATTCTGAGTTGCATTCTCTAGCAAAAAATTCTCCTTAGACTTTGTCCAAAAGCTTGTCAGGTTACTAAGTGAACACACAGTCATTCAATAAAAAGGAAATGAATGAAGAAGAAAAAATATGCCGACTGGTAAATCTGGAGGTCATAGAGTCCAAGCTAATACACAGTGTATGTCAACTGGCAGAAACCTCAAAAACAGTAAGTAGGAAACAGTATTACAACAGTATAAACTTACTACAACAGCAATAAATCAGGGAAAAAATAAGCAGTGTAATGAAACAGAACCTTATGATAAGTTTAGGTTAAAAAAGTAGATTAAAAAGACACTGAACTTTTATGATAAACGCAGCAATATCAGGAAAAGAGATACTCAGACTATCATCAAAGTCAAAGCAATACCAAAAATCATTGAACAGCATTTAACAAAATATCACCAGCAGAAAAATGCAAAGATGCAAGCAGAGCTGCTCTTCTCATGAAGTTGGGATACAAACAGGGCATGAAGACAACAAACTAAAGATAACAATAGTATGGAACACTTATTAGATCAGATGCACAGCCAGCCCACTGGAAGGTTGGCCCAATGTTAAAGAAAATGGCAGCTAAAAATGTGAGCGTATTAGCTCTGCCTCTCATAGAGCACTGTAAATTTTGCATAAGGGTAAGAAATAGAAAAAATGAATGAAATAAATATGGAACAAAGGGAAGGAAAGAAAATGAAATGAGAGTCAGGAAAAAGGAAATCAAAATAAGGGGAAAGGGAAGGGTGAGGGGCAGGCAAGGGGAAAGGACGAAAAAGACAATGCAGGGAAGGGAAGAAGGAAGAAAAGAAGGAAGAGAGTGAGGAAGGAATGGAAAGAGCAAGAAATAGAGGGAAGGAGTGAAGGAGGAAAGATTTTTTTTAATGCAAAATTTAATTACTATAAGGTTAATTTGGTAATTTAAGAATTATTTTGTATGGGAGCTGAATGAATACTTTGAATAACAAAGTTATTTATCCCAGGATCTATGCAAAGGCTTTCTAAACATGAGAGTGCTTTTTGTTTAAAGGTCTTATTTATTTCTTACCCTTTCTTTTCTCCAGGTTGACTTTTCTGGCTGACTTTTCTGGAAACAGGACATAGCTGAATGTTGACAGATGAGAGAAAATTATCTTGTGGTATTTTCAGTGATATGTCATAGTAAAATCTCAAGCTTCTATGAGACTGGCAAAAAAATCAGTTGAACTCGTCATCAATTGATGGAGTGACAAAGAGAAAGAAACAATAAGAGAATGAACAACCAAAGAAAGTTGGCTGGAGAAGCAGAAAAGGAGGAAAAACAAGAGAATAAATAAAAGCAAAGTGAAAAAAGAGGGAAAAAATTGAAGTGGTCTAAATGGTCTAAACCAGATATTTTAACTAAATACGAATCATATTTTCAAATTACTTGTGGGGCTATGTTTTATATGTTTTTGATAGGGACACTAAATGGGAAAAGGAGTTCTAATGTGCAGTAATAGATTCTCAAAATCTAGGCCAGGAACCTTACTGATTGTCTGTATCAGTCAGCAGCAGTATTTCCATGTAGGCAACACGAACACTTCATCTGGACTTCTAGTGGGATCATTTAATTCTTTAAGGACCATGATGTGAATTCAGACCATCTCTAGTTAATAAAAACATGCATGGTAACTCGTGGTACTGGTAAGATGAGTTACCCTGAGATTCCTGTAGCATGATATTCACATAGGCATTGAATAGGGAGAATAACCTCCTAATCAGCAACCCCCATAAATGCTGTGTTTCTAGGGAAATAATTTTGACACCAGACTCCACAAATTTTAGATTGGTATACTAGATTACCATAGTTCTGCACAGCCATTAGTGTGATGTCAATGCTTGCCAGTCACCATCTAGATTATTGCAAACAAGAAACAATCGTAGGAAAGGGGAAAATGCACAGATACAAATTTCTTATAAGTTTTTCAGAGTGGAAAACAAATAAAATGGAAGTATAGGAAAAAATTAAAAGAGGAAAAAAGATAGATAAGAACAAGATAAAATGACGCAGTATGTGAAAGCAGTATGAGGTGAAAATGATGCCCTGAATCACGATTAAATGTAAGATAGGATGTCAACAATTCATATAAAGAAATGGCTACTTAGAAATGCAAACACTACCTCAGGTTGGTATGGAGATATAGTCAGTATACAGATGTGATGGGGGTCTGAGATCAGTCAGCATTCAATCAGTATTTTATACTAAATAAAAAAAAAAAAAAGATCTTGAATCATTTATACTAAATTTCTCACTCATTCTGGCTTTAAGAAGTGAACATAGTACCTGGAAACAGCCAGGCTGATGAACTTATGACCATAAGAAAGATGCAGAATAGAATTATGTCAATCTGACTCATAAGGCTGCCTACCTATAGCATGGAAACATGTATGGCTGTGACTGCATATGAAGATAAGAAGATAAAAGTACATTTCCATGACTACTCCAGATTGAACAGAGCCTCAGGGTCATCAAGAAAGGTCTTGACAGTATGCCCTGTCTGTATGTGGATGTACTATCAATGATTAGTTAATGAGAAAAACGAACATGAGCCGGCTTCAGTGTGCTCTTGCAGCCCAGAAAGCCAACCGTACCCTGGACTGCATCAAAAGGAGTGTGACCAGCAGAATAAGGGAGGTGATTCTGCCCCTCTACTCTGCTCTCAGAAGAACTCACTTGGAGTA
>JASSUY010041984.1:14024-37403 GCA_032466535.1 Forpus xanthops
AGCCAAAAATCCAAAACACAGTGCTACACCAGCTACTGCTTAAAGAAAAATGACTGCTGCTGCTGAACCCATGACACCTGCTAAGACTGCAAACTTGGCCAGTAATGTGATTCAGATAAATACAACCATTTCACTATTACTTGATATTATTCTTGTTTCCCATCAAACCTCTACAGATGTCTGGTACAAAATCATAAACTACATTTAATTAAATAACATCTCAGTGTAGAGAAAGATCTATGCAACAACTGTTTCTTTTCTTCCTGATGAAAATGCGAATGAAACCATTAAGAGTTTATAAATGAGGCTTAGCTAAAAGTGAGCTAATATGCATCCTGCTTCAAGCTAAATAAAAGAATAATTGTTCCATAAAATTCATTGATGTAAAATCCCAAATATTTTTTTATTTTGGAAAAGTTTTTGTAAATATCATTTTTTCTCTGGGCTTTGTTTTAGAAAAAGAGTATTTCTTTACACCCTACTACAATGACACCCAAAACCTGAAATTAAAATTCTTGTATCTCAACCTAAACTTTCATTTCAGAAGCAGAATGCAATTTAAAAGGATATTGAATATTGCTTCAATGCACAACCACATCCAATGTAGAAAAAAATACTGTTGCTGCAAGACCATGTGATGGAAAAAAAAGTAAACACTTATCTTTTCTGTAGCCTACAAAATAAATAAAATCTCCCGAGTTTGCAGTTTATTTAGTGTATTAACCTATGGACCTAAACACTGTAAAGTGAAAATATGGATCAACTCTGACACTTCATTTTCATAGAACAAATAGAGTTTGGATTAAATATTTCTCAGAAATCTAGCAGAAATCAATAGTGTTTACAGAGTTAGTAAAGCTTAGTTGGGATGTTGAATCTTAAACCTTTTGTTTATAAGTTCTTATCAGTAAAGCCTTTAAGGTAAGCTTTGATCCTAGAGTTTTGATCTTGTCACTCTAACTCCAGTTGTGAATGTAACAAGATTTAAGAAAAAAAAAAACAAAAAACAAAAAAAAGTAGAACTGAAACTAGCTTAATGTGTTTTATAGATTTTCTGTCACCAAATTATTATTACTGATCCCTTGTTGATGCTTGCACAAAGATGTCTTAAATGCGACTTCCAACCATTTGACTGAGATTTTTCTACAACAAAGTAAGGCCCCCAGGTAATTGTCAGTAACCTCCCCAGAATACTGAGAGACCTAAGAGACAAGAAAACATAAACATTCAATGAGCTGACCTGAAAGTAGATCCTCTCTGCTTTGTGGTATTCAAACACAACCCTGCAAGCACTTGCATGTGTAGACTGTATTGGAGAATTCACATGAAATAATGATTTAAAATTTAAGATAGAAAGGTGATACAAAAAGGTAAGGGACATTATTAAAATTAAATTTTAGAGCAGAATCAGTGATCGATAGTGTGGCATATATAACAGAATTAAGTACGTCTGCTTTTCACAGTGTTTTTTAAAGTTCTCCCTCTGAACCACTCACTTGGAAGGAAAGAAGAGCACTGAAGTGAGAAATTACTTCATTTAAATGCTTGCAGAACTTCTCTGTATGGTGATAGTGCTGTACACTGTAATCAAAAGAAAAAACAACAGCAATGACCTTACAATCATACACATACTGAAAAATTGTAACACTTTTTACATCCCTGTGAAACCACAGTAATCCAGTATTAAGTAAATACTGAACAGTAAGCCAGAGCAACAGCAGATGTGGAGGGTTCTTTAAAATAATGAAAAACTTATAACCTAATGGAGACAGATGTTTGAAAATATTTGAGAGTCTGGTTTTGAAATAAGGACTCCAATTTGCTTTCCATTTAAGTTACTAGATGTTTAGGATTGGGTTGCAGTTTATGACTCTATTTATAATGCTAATACCTCATATAGAGAGGTACGAGAGTGTACTTTCATTCCAGAGAGAAATGGTGATGACACAGATGATATTTTGCTCTTGAACCTGAAGTTGTGATACTGTACTACTTTTCTTCTTGCAATACCTTAATGACTTTTCCTATATACCTCAGAATTAACTGCTCTCTGAACACCTTGTTTTTTTTAATTAGTTAAAAGGAGCCTGAAGAAACAGGATATGCTAGGTACCTAGGTTCTAGGCAATTAGACTAGGCTAGGAGAATTTCTCAATGCAGGCAGAAAATTTAATTCTCTACCAGTTAATTTGCTAATTTCCACCAAATCATGTTTCAATTAATTTTTTTCAGGATAGTTTTTGCACTTTTGCACTTTCTGTAGAACGCCTTTATATCTGTTTAAATTTGAACTATAACCTGTGGCACAGACCTGTACTGGCATTCCCCAACTGGAATCAAACCACAGTCCTTTTTATCTGTCACTTTTTGTGGTCTTTTTTTTTTTGTGCCCTCTATGAACAAATTGGAATGAAAGTCTTAGCTCATTAGGGTTGTGAGATTTCAATCTGAGGATAAACCAGATAAGAAAATGGCTTAGAAATAGGCGGGAAGCCAACTACCAAGTCAGGAAAAGGACAGTGCAGTAAGACAAGAGCTGAGCAAAGGATGTGGTGCCTCTTCTTGCATGGCCATGGGAGAAGGAATCAAAGGAGACAAACAATCAGGTACTCAAATCATAAAAGTAGAAAAGCTGATTCTACAACTGAAAATAAATTATCTGTATATTTGTCAACATATTTCTATAGATACCTGTTCATGTGCACGTATCTATAAAACCACTTATAGGTATATATATTTATAGGTATAATCTATACACACTTTATGAATTGTTCCCATATGTATATTCTCCCTCTGTCTGTGTATATCTACATATCTATATATCTATACATCTATATATATATAGATATGTAGATATAAAATAGGCTATAATATCAAGCTAGCTCACACCACTTTGCATAATGGAGCCAAGCAGAATTCACAGGTATCCAGATATTTGAAATGTTAAATGCATATGTAACCACCACTCCAGCTTTATGTGTGACAACTTTCTTTTTTAACAAGTGATACCTAGGGCTTCTAGAAGTTCACCTCTCCCTTCCTTTGAAGGGGACCCTGCTCTTCAGTGGAGTCACATGCTGCTGCCTTTGTTCTAACAGAAGCCTGAATTCCAGACAACAAGGACAGGTGCAGAAGAAACTGTTTATGCATCAAAGGAAACTGCTTTAAACATGTTCTACTCTCCTGTTTCATAGTCATGGTTTGATTAAGAAATAATGTGGGGTAGGCAGTCGGGAGTCAGACATGAGTAAAGTTTTAAAATCTTTAAAAGGAAGGCAGAAGTCTTAGAAGTTTTGCATAATTTGTATTCATCTATCATCTCCCATCTCTTGATAACCCAGAACTGTGAACCCAGGAACTAAAATAACTGCTTAGAAACATCTTTGCAGATTTATGTCTGCTAGCTGTTATTGATTCAAAGCAGTTTCGATTTGTTTTGCTCTAATCTCACATCATGAAGCAATAGCACCAAAAATGCTTTTGTATGGCATTGGTAGTATAACTTTTCAGCAAAATAAACACTTTTCACAATTTCTAAATGTGACATTAATCTTGTTCCAGGATATTCTTAAGACTGACAACTTTTCGTTATTATGTTTATAGTGTACAATGAACTAAGCTTTAAAGTAACCACAGGCAGAACTGAGTCACAAATTTAAGATAAAAAACATACTGAAGTTTGTTATTGCCTGGATAGAGGGATTTTTTCTCTTATTCTTTAGGAATATAAGAAAGAGTAGAAAATAACCCATTATTACTTTGGGGTGGGGAGAGAGGAAACCTTTGGGAGTCATGTTTTCTTTCAACTCCTGTTTAAAACGTTTGCATTGCTTTTAGAGTTATTTTTTTTTAACCTATAAAGCTAGTATGAGCTAAGCAAATTTGTGACTAGAGCAAATGGACTTTAATTGTAATTTCTTAGTTATTTTATTTTATTGCATTACACTTAATTTATAAAAGTCAGTGATTTTAAAGTTCAAATAAAATTTTGGGTGTATAATAGACGTGAAATAATTTGAAATAATAATAATGAAATAGTAAACAGTGACATAAAAAATGAATACCCATAATTATTGAGATTACCAAATTCTGCCTTATGATATATGTTCACTTAACCACAAAATAATCCCAAACCAACCCACATTATTATATAAGCCTGTTCTTTGAACCAAGTTTATTTATCATTTCTAGTAAAATTAGGTTTTCCATTCCAGAATCTTTATTTGTCTCTAGGAAAGTTTTACAATCAATACTTATTTGGGGATTACATGATTGAAAAATCTTATAATGAATCACCAGCATTAAAAGCAAAATTTTGCCTTCAAGTACAACTTTTGCAATCAATCTTATCTGTGGATAAGTTTAAGTAATCCTAAAAATAGATAGTTTTAATGTAGAATTTTCAAGATTTTTCTTTTTCATGAAAGGTTATGCAAGATACACAGACATTAAGATTTGACGAAATGTCCTTATGCAGAAAGAACAGCATGAAGGTAGCAGCAGGTGCTTATGACACAAAGATTGAATATATTTTTCAACAGTCTACTTAATAAAAAGTTAGTTTGCTTTTACCACAGAATCTTTCTGTGTTACTATCCACTACATAACACTTGAAGTGCTCTTTGTTATATTTTCATAAACAATTTAAAAATTACTTTTTAAGTTAAAATGCTACTTAAGGTAATTCAAAAAAGAAGTCTCTTGCTTTATCATTCATATTATAGCTTAAAGAAAATAACCAAAATAATACGGACCTAACAATTAGAGCATTATTCAAACTTGTTGCCAAAGACAGCAGTTACCAAAGATGGTATTCATAACAGCTCTTTAGGACTGACTCGATTGCATCATCCATTATATAGTTTTTTTGTCTCCATGGCATTAAAGTGTCGTGGTTTAAGACCCTCAAGCAGTTTGCTCACTCACTCCCCGCTCTTTCCTCCCTCAGTCCCAGGAGGATGGCGAGGAAAATCGAAAGAATGCAACTCCCACTGGCTGAGATAAGAACAATTTAGTAACTAAGGTATAACACAAATCACTACTGCTACCACCAATAATAATGATGACCAGAGAAATACAAGGGAAAAGAATACAGTCACTCACCACCTATACCAAGCCCAACCAAGCAGTACACCCCAACACTTCCATGTCTCTGCTGTCTGTTTTTTTTATCCTCGGCAGGACGTGCTGCGGTATGGAATACCTCTTTGGTCAATTTGGGTCAGGTGTCCTGTTTCTGCTTCCTCCTGGCTTCCTCTCCTTCCTGGCAGAGCATGAGACTCAGAAAGTCCTTGGTGAGACCAAAACATTACCAAGCAGTAACTGAAAACACTGCTGTTATCAGTGCAGTTACCAGGCCCAAAATCAAAAACACAGCTCTGCACCAGCTACCAAGAAGGAAAAAAATGTCTGCTACTGTTGAACTCATGACATAAGGGTATAGCAGTATTACATTTCCTTTCTGTGGTTCTAATCAAAAAAAAAAGGTCTCTGATGTTCTTTGGAGGATTGAATGCAGAATACAAACATTCTAATTACACCAGCTCACAAAAAATATTACCACACAAAACTGACCATAAACAGAAAACTATAGTTTGAGCAGTCTTTCCTGTTGTGACAGGCACTTAATAAACATGCCTTGATGGTTTATGTGCAGTAGAGTTCCGCTTGCTAAAAGATATAAGCAGACCAGCTGAAATCTGTTTGGCAGTAAAACCTGCCAAAGGAGTAATTTTAAAAGTATATTTTTATTTAATAAATATCAAAACTCAAAGAGACATACAAGAGGAACAGATGTCTTAGGTGACTGAACATCATCTTTTAAACTGAATATAGTATAATGCATTTTATAAAGTGCTAGCAACTGTGGCAACTGTATATTTATACAGAGCAAAGATCTAGAAGCATCAGAACTAAGCTACCTCTCTTCTTATTTTCCTTTAGTTTGACAGCCTGAAATTTGATTTTCTATTCTGCCTTTGGTTTCTGATTAGGCTGCAGCCTTGTGTCTTTACTAGCAGTCATAGTGGTGCTATTCTGATTATTACATACAATGATGGAAAACTGCTTTGTTTCCCGCTCCTAGTGATGGCAGCATTTTTTCTGATAACCCCTACACTGCATTCTGAGATGTGACCTTAATCAATCAAAAAGTTGCTTGCTGTCCATACAGACAATCTGGAAACATATTCTCAGGTGCTGCTAGAGTCTGCCTATAAGAATGCATGGGATCCTTCCTGTCAGAGCTCCTCTTTGCCATCTTTATTTGTGTTAGCACATTGGTTCTGGCTCAAAGCCCTTCTAGTAAGCAAGGCAACTGCATGAAGACAAAAAGGTAGAGATTATTCATGCCCATGCTCAAAACTGATCTTTGAAAGTCTGAGTTTTCACATCCAAAACCATTCCTCTAGGAGCAATGATGTTCCTGAACAGTGGTGCAAGAGATGAAGTGCATGATTATACAGTGAAAAACTTGAACTAAAGCCAGGAACTGATGACTGGCTGGACCAATCTAGAAGATTAGTGTGATGTATCTTCTGTGACAATTCTCTCAGAAGAGATGATTCTCTTAGCAAAGTGGAAGTTTCTAGTATGCCTAGCCCAAGAGCCCTGCAACACAGAAGTTAACAGCATTAAGTGACTCAACAAATCATGTTAATCTGGGAAATGTGTGGAAAGAAGTAATGGAGAATTTCAAATAGGCAGATGGGTAAAAAAAAAAAAAAACTTTAAGTAATATTATCTCTTTATTTGGATTGGAGGCCAATCTCGCTGCAGTCTGAGAGTTCACATTCACATCACTGCTCAGCTGGGGCCTATAATGGAGTGTAAAGTTAGTTTTGGTACAAGCCATTCTTGTATTCCCGGTAGCATCACTTTTATTAAGTTTCAGCCATCTGTTTTGTACTCAAGAAGACTAGTTGTACCTTGTGAAACACTACATATGACTATTAAAGAGCAAATGCAGAGCCTTCTTATTTCCCAAAGAGGAAGTTTTGGAATTTGTTTTGTCCTCTACCAGTCATACAACACAAGGCACATTCAAGGCCAGCAGAAAAATTAACAGGAAAGGTTAATTCTACTGTTTGTAACTAGATGTATGTTCGGTATCAGCATGTCATGATTTAAGACCAGCCTGTCACTCAGAAACCATGCAGCTGTTTGCTCACTCCACCCTCTTCCTCCCCCCACTCTCGGAGGGATGGGAAGGAGAATTGAAAGAATGTAACTCCCACAGGTTGAGATAAGAACAGTTCCATAACTAAGGTATAACACAAACCACTACTGCTACCACCAATAATAAAAATGATAAAGGAAATAACAAGGGAAGAGAATACAACTGCTCACCACCTGTTGACAGATACCAAGCCTGATTGAGCAGCGATCTAACCCTTCCAGATAATTGTCCGCAGCTTCTATAGTGGGCATGACGTGCCATGGTATGGAATGCCTCTTTGGCTAGTTTGAGTCAGATGTCCTGCCTCTGCTTCCTCCCGGCTTCCTCTCCTCCCTGGCAGACCATGAGTCTCAGAAAGTCCTTGGTCAGAGTAAGCATTACTGAGCAGTAACTAAAAACATCAGTGCTATCAGCGCTGTTCCCAGGGCAAAAGTCAAAAAACAGCACTGTACCAGCTACTACAAAGGAGAAAAAATGACTGCTACTGCTGAACACAGAACACAGGACTATGAGCCACCATTAGTATTCATATCCATGTTACTTGTTAAAAATTCAAGATAGACCTCAAACTAACATTTCTGCATTTTTAATGTTTCTTTTAATGGGGAGAAGAAAATGGAAATTTGTCCAATCTTAAGAAATTGCCTTGGCTGGTTAGTCACTTAGGAAGCAATGGACCGTTCTGTGGGGATGGCAGGACTATATAACCTTATACGTGATATTCAGCAATCTGATCACAGCTCCAGGCATTACTTTCTGGGCTCTGCTTAGCTTGTTGAACTACAAGCTACAGGAAAGCAGCATTCACGCAGAGGACTCTATTTTCTGCTGAGTATCAAATACTTGGACAATTTATTAATTCTAGAAATGATAATAGAGTTACCTCTGACTTTCACTCAGAAACAGTTACTTTATGCAACTTATTTAAACATGGCTAAAATTGGTGTTGGCCTCTGAAAAATGTGAGTTTGATAGTGAAAATAAACCACTTCTTATGCTACAAATAGCAATGATAAGTAACATGCAAATAGCCATATGAATATTTTTCTATTTCAGGGTTCTCTTAATTTACAGTGACTGAAGTCCGAAGCATCAAAAAATATAGCTAAATATATAGACTTTCAAGTTCCTTATAACTATCAACAGTTTACAGTACAGAAATAAGCATAGTAATGGAGGTATCAACTGTAATTTTAAAATAGCATAGGGAATGAACAGGCCTCTATGAACAAGGTCTAAATCTCAATGGAGGCGTGTTTACGTTAGTATAAAAGGTGTTAATTTTTTTCTTGGTATGATTGCTTCCTGGAAGAAAAGGTGAATAGGAAGTATTTGTATAATGAACCTGTCTTTTAATGTACATAAATAGAATGCACATATCTCAGAGTACAATCAAATTAAAACCACCATCCCTTAACCAAAATCATTGAGAGCTTTAAAAGTTGGCTGAAAAATCTGTGTGCTTACTGAAGGAAAGGAATACACTTCTATGTTCAGAAAAAGACTGCTGTCCTTTCCTATTTTTCTGTGCATAAATAAAACCATCAGCTCTATCTTTTCACCCACTGTAACAGAATACATTTTTCATTATCAAGTATGCTTTGCTCCTTTAGACTGATTTTTGTCAGATGTTAATGTGCTATATTCTATATTTATGCAGTTAATAAAAAAAAATGTTGTAGGTTATTTTCTCCCACAATTATTATTAAACCTAAACTTGGGCATTAAAGCATTATGAGGAAAGCTCACATTTGAAAAGGTATTCCCAAAACTGCATGAAATAAGAGCTGTACAAAAATGGCATATTTTTTAAAAATATAATGCTTCGTAGTGAGCATCTGATGAAATTCTGTTTAGGAATGAAGACATATATATATTTGAGAAAAGCCAAGCTGTGTATACAGTACTTCCTCCATAAAAATATGAAGGTGATATTGTTCACTCTACATGCATCTATCAGCAAAATAGAAGACTAAGTCACATAAGCATAAAGCACAATAATCATTGTAAATCTGCACATATATAGTGAAGTGCTGCTTATTGCTTCAAATTTTTTTGGCAACAGTATTTAATTACATATGACCTGTGATTAAGAACTTTTTATTTAACATCTTTGGAATTCAAGTAAGCAAATCTGTATTTCTGATGTTAAAATACTATCTGTAATTAATGTCTCAAACTCTTAGTGTTAATATCTGAGCTTTTAAAACTCTTGCATATTTTTAGTGTGTGGACTATTAAGAAAGAGAGCTCAAAGTTAAATGGCGAAAAGATTCAGCATGTTAAATAACTGTTAAGTGTCTTCACCCCAGTTCACTGAATCTTCTGATTAAATAAAACAATGTTGCCCCAGATGAAGTAGGCTGTAGGAAGGCACTGTCAGAATGATGAAGGCATGAGTGTCAGTAGCCAGACCAGAATCTACAAGAAATAAATTCTCATGTCTCCGCAGGCAGAGAAAGCTCAATGAGGCAATAGCTTTTACTCATTTTTCCAACAGGAAACAAAAGTCCAGTTTTGTTAACCTTGTTATCCAGAGATACAGCACAAACCTTCAGACAGGGAACCTGCTATTTTGCCTTGTAGATTTCTCTGTGCAATGTTTCTTTGATGCCAGTCAAGGCTCACAGCCCCTTCTGACCTAGTGCTTTTTAAAGACCAAGTAGTGAAGCAGCAGTTCCAGTGGCAGCAGTGTTGCAACCTTGACCTACAGCAGACAGTGAAGCTCAGCCATCCTTCTTAGCTGTCTGGCCCTACATGCAGCAGTCATATCTTGAGATGAACAGACAGGTTTGCAGTCCTTTGCACTAACACTAGTTTTGGAGAAGAGCGCAGTCAAAGCCCTGAGCTCCATAAAAGACAAAGGTCACATAAACACTCTCTAATCATAAAGGCTAGTTTTCCAATGATTCCCCATGTCTACCTTGTTGCCTGTTTCTCAGAAAGCTGACTAGCCTCATGTTACCACAGGAGTTTCGCCAGTGAAAGGAATGCTAGTTCTAGGACAATATCTTTCAAAAATTACACTGCGAAAGTAGAACTACAGGTTGTTCTTTCTAAATAACAGTAAATGTAGGTTTGAAGCTTAATATTACGCTCAAAATTTCTTCTGTTCACGTATCTCTGGGATGGTAGGAAGATGATAGAAAGATCCTTTCTGAAATAAAGTGCATACCATTTCACAACTGAAGGTTCAAAACATGACTCAGTTCTTTACTGCTGGTTTTCCCACAGCTTTAGTTTTTTGATACTGTATTTCTGGTGTCAGTACTTTAGAGTAATATATAGAGAGCATTAGATTTGTGTGGGATGAGTGACATTACCTTGCAATTGGATACAGTTGAGCATAAACCACAGATAAACAGATGTATCATACTGAATATTGAATACCACACTAGCAATTCTGTTCTATAGTGATATGCAGGTCTAGAATTTTTCCAGCTTTTTTGAAAGTGCATTTCCTTTCGGCTCCTCCATGGTTCCCACTGGACTGACATATGCAGATTTTTACTCAGACAGAAGCATAGGAGCTGACCATAATTATTTGTTTCAATAGCTGATTACTCCTGCTGTCACTGATTACAGCTAATTTGCAATGTCCCACCCAGAAATAAGAGTGACATATTTGCCTAACAACACTTTTTCTAGCATTTTGCTATCCTTCAAAAGAGTTAAGAGACATTTCTGGGATTTACAACTTGTGGAAAGAGAAGCAGTTCCAGACCATGAGGGATGCAGATATGTTTCAGGTCTGCCAGCCCCTTCAATTTTTACAGTTTGGAAACAAACTAGCTGTACTTAAAAAAGAAAATTAAAAAAAAAGTAGAATTGCTGTGTTTGCTGACCTAAGCCTAAATATGATTATCTATAAACATAATCATTGCAGAAAAATATCAGGAAAGTAAGGGTAACTGTACAAGTCCAGATTGTGAATACTGGCTTTTGCAGTATTTTCACCTAAGCATGAAAATCAAATGAAACTAAATTAATCCATTTCAGGCACAGCCACTTACTTTTTATGTCAGATTTATAGCCCAAATCTCAAAAAGGTAAATCCAGAATCTATTTATGCTTTTGCATTTTTGCGTGTTTATCTATATGTACATGCTGCAGGGGATTTCATTGCATATCCATTTTAGAATACCTCAGATTGTCATTTCAGTCTGGTTTTTACTTGGATAGTAACTCTGAAAGTCACTACTTGGTTTTGTGTGTCAGTATAGGATGATATTTGGGGCTGTTCAGCCTGGAGAAGAGAAGGCTGCATGGAGACCTCATAGCAGCCTTCCAGTATCTAAAGGGGGCCTATAGGGATGCTGGGGAGGGACTCTTCATGAGGGACTGTAGTGATAGGATAAGGGGTAACGGATTCAAACTCAAACAGTGGAAGTTTAGATTGGGTATGAGGAAGAAATTCTTTACTGTGAGAGTGGTAAGACACTGGAACAGGTTGCCCAGGGAAGTTTTGAATGCTCCATCGCTGGCCGTGTTGAAGGCCAGGTTGGACGTAGCCTTGAGTGGCATGGTTTAGTGCGATGTATTCCTGCTCCTGGCAGGGGGGCTGGAACTAGATGATCTTAAGATCCTTTCCAGCCCTAACTATTCTATGATTCTATGAATCCAGACTCTTTCTAAACCCTCAGAATAGGACCAATTTCTTTACTTAACCTTTCTTTTCTCCTCAAGTCAGGAAATGTCCTGCTCAGAGAGAAGCAAAGAGTGATTTCCTTTTAAAAAAGCAATGGTGCAACCACTTTTTCTCTGTAGAAGCTAAGAGCACTGACAGGTTGGATGTATGGTAAATCTAAGAATACCACCTAAGAATCTAAGAATATTTCAAAAAGATAATCTCATTTAACCCATGTTTTGAAAACATCTTGTTACTAAGGCAACTGTTTTTGTGTAATTTCACTGAGAAAAAGGACAACCCTTTTATGCCAAAGAGCATACATATCCCATCAAAATATCACAAGAGGTATCCCTTCACACTGACACTGGGGTTGTGATGAGAGGACAAAAAGACACAGCACCTAGTGGTGAAGGGTTATAACAGTTGTATAATGCAAAACCTCACCAGTGTGCAAGCATGCATAAAGCTTAAAGCTACTAATAAGAATAATTATGATAATGATAAAATATTTCCAGATAATAAGCTTATCTAGACAAGCATGCAAGATATAAACCACCTTTTGCTAAGGGGGAAACCAGGTAGTAGATTTCTTCCTCTTGTCTCAACTACAATTTCTATTTGTGCAAAGTTAACAAAGCATTTATATATTATGCTGTAAGAAAACCTTAATAAATTTAATTCCACAAGTATACTAGGTAATGAATAATGGTTTTGTTGTTACATTAGCAATTCCACAACACATCTCTAAGCAGCAGTTTTGTGGGTGTCTTCATTTTTCTTCCTTCAATTCTTTTGGTTATCGTATGTAAAACAAGCGAAGAACACTGTGAATTCTGATGCTGGTATATTTACACAATATTCATCTCAGAACTGTCTCTCTTGTCCTCTGTTATTACCCCATTCTCTTTTTCACTAAGATAAACAGAATATATATACAAACTGTTTTCCAAATATTAAAACACATGAGAAAAGTCCTCAAAAATGAACCATTGAAACAGTGCATTTCTCCATCTTTTAGAACTTTTCTGCATGAGAACAGTAATGAGCATCTAAATCTCCAAGTTTCACTCAGAATTCAAATATAGTTACTAGATTTGCTTTGAACCTGCTAGCAGATTTCAAGCTAGCCATCGCTCTCGAACCACTTAATCACAGCAGAAAATTGTTCTATTTCCTTCCGTGCTGAAACAGAATGTTTAATTTTACTTCGTATTTAAATGTTTCATGACATAAATAACTTCCATCAGTACTCCCAGGAGTGTGAATGCTAGACTAAATTTTAGCATCTACTGAGGTATACTTGTTTTTTGAGAGTTAACAATTAAAACAAGCAAAAAAAGGTGAACTGCATGCTGCATATTATTCATGTTCCTGTTTTCATTGTGACTTCTTACTGTTCTCAATTAAATTCCCTAGAGTCTTTCCCTTAGATCAGGTTTGTCTCTCTTTCAGGGGCATTATGTCACTTTACAAGTTTGGGGAAAGTCATACTGGCATTTTGAAACAGGCTCTTTTTATTTTTTTCCCAGCAAGAAAAATGTTTTAGGATTAACTCTGTGACTTCTGCTACCGCAAATAATAATAATTATAAGGGGAAAAAAAAAAAAACAAGTGGAGATGATATAAAACTAAAAAGGGAAAAGGAAAAGAAAACATAAACCCAAGTTGTGCACAGTACAATTGCTCACCAGCCTCTGACTGATGCCCAGCCTGACCCAAGCAGTGATCTGGGCCACCCAAGTAACTGCCCCAAGTTTATATACTGGGCATGACATGCTATGGTATGAAATACCCTTTTGGCTAGTTTGAGTCAAGTGTCCTGTCTCTGCTTCTAACTCCTAACTGAAGACTGCAGAAATATAAAAGCTTAATCAACACCAATTCATCCATTATCAGAACTGAATCTATTCATAATAAAATCTTGCAGAAACACATTAGATATGTAACTGAACTAAATCTTGGAAAAAACAAATTGCCTTGGCATCTGATTATTTTCATATAACTGATATGATTGTCATGTTTCATGGCTCAGATTTGACATCGGAACACTGCAGTTCATTTAGAGCTCAGACTAACTAAAATTTTCTAGCATTTGCCCATCTTTCAGGGAGTACATTCTTTCAGGAACAGGATCAAGATCACTGCCCAATTCCTACTAGCTTTGAATAGTTATTGTATGCTAACTTCAGGCACTAACAACATGGAATGATTTGGAAACCAAGACATGAGAAGAAATGTATTTTACTGATGATCACTTCAGTCATCAAAATGCTTTAGAACACCACTTTTATAAGATAATAAATCCACTAGACAGTGATATAAACCCACCCAATTTTCATTAGGATTTTTTATTCACTTTCTGCCTGCAGCATTGATACTAACAGCACATTGAATATTAAAGAAAATATTCAAAGCATCCTATGGAACACAGTGCTTAGTATACTATCTGGGGCTTATCCTATTGGCTGTCAAGTTCATTATCAATAAATGTAAGTTCAATTACCAGAGAATCATTAGGGTTGGGATGGACCTCTGGAGGTCATCTTGTCCAACCCCCTGCCAAGGCAGACCAGCCTTGAGCAGGTCACACAGGAACACGTTCAGGTGGATTTTTAGTGTCTCTGGAGAGGAAGACTCCATGACTCTCCTGGGCAGTCTGTGCCAGTGCTCTGCCACCTTCAATGTAAAGATTCTCAAAACACATTGTAGCACATGCAGATGTCCAACATGCATTACTAGGAGTGATAAATCTCCAGCAGCAAATGCCATCACAACGAAAGCAGTTTAGCATCACTTTTCTGGTTTATTTAGTGTCACTTTTCTGGTTTATACACATCTAAGAATTGACAAGAAACAGTACATAGACTCATCTTCCTAGGTACAGGGTATATAGAATTCCCACTGAAGGCACTGGGACTCCTACTAATGTGTACATACAATTTCAGCTGCGTGTTATCACTTCAACTGAACTCCAAAAGACTTGGGAAATACAGAGCCAAACTATTTTGAATAGTCTGGGGAATTCCTGTCTTCCTGTGTTCTTGATTGCCTATTAAAAAAAGGTGGTCTTAATTGCCATTTAATTTTCATCTGTGTAATTTTAAAATGCCATTCCTTTTAACCTAAGCTGTTTGCTGACAACTGTGTTCTAACTGCTTAAAAAAAACCCCAGGTTCCAGTGCAATTATTAAAGAAATCTTTGATTGCTTGAAGTAGATAGATATAATTTCCTAGACTTTACAAATTAGTTATCATTGGTCTGCTTGACATTCCATGCATATCTATATATATATGTGCATATGCATGATATATATATATATAACTTGAAATCTATTTAATAGCTAAGGGTTATTAGAATAATTTCTGATCAGGTTGATTCATGATTCACATTGATAGGTTTTCTCAAGTAGAAACTGACACTGATTAATAGGTAAGCTAAGATCTTGTTATAAATGTGCACACGCAAACAGCAGATTCCTTTTTTAAGATAAAGTCATGGAATTCAAAGTTCTGAAACAAACAAACTGAATGACCAATTTTTGTTTCTTACTTCTCTACAGTGTTTCTTTGGAAATGCCTGTAACTTTGATATTATTTATGGTAACATACTGGCATAAAGTCTAATAACACCAGACTATTCTTCTATGCCATATCTGAATTTTCCTATAATTTTCTTCAGAGGTGAAACTCTTCAGCTACTGTACCTCATTTATTTCTCTAGGCAAATAATAATTCAACACTATTTAATGCTATATTCCAAACTGACTTACATTTTTTATCTAATAAATAACACCACTAAATATTGCATTGCAAGTACATAAATTTAATTTGAGCTAATCTTTGTTTAGCATAAGTCTACATGTCTCTGTACCTCCACATTATCACTGATTCCTACTTCTTCGCAAGTCCCCTGTTTCGGTTTCTACTGTCTCCCTTTGTATTTCTTCATTTCAGAAGGAAATTTGTGTATTTTTTATTTCAGTTCAACTGTTCTCCAGGCTGAGACACTTATGGGTTTCTCCAGAGATAAAAGGGAAGATTTTTAATATTTCAAGTGTCAGTGTTTTATAATGTTAAATTCCTTTGGTTTTGGACATCAAGTGTGCCAAGTTTTTGAGAATTTAAGCTTTTGAAGCTTAAGTTCTATTACATGCTTGTGGTGATACGGGTTTGAGTGAATTTGATAAGTTGCTGAAGGAAGCCTAGCAGGTCATGAATTCTTAGCACCCTTAGACTACTGTCGCAACCACAAAAGGACTGTTTTTCCTGAGTTCAGTTGAACCAGTTGCTTGTATAAACTCTGTTCTAAGTTTGCCAGTTAGGGCTGTTTGCCCCTCTGCTGAATTTGAGGGACCTATCCATTTGTCACTGTGATAAAATATTTTCCTATAAAACTCTCCAACATTTCTCAAAACACTAAAAATTTGTATGTGGAGACTAAGGCATGGACACTGTTTCTGGTTAGGAAATGAAATCATTTATTATCTGAACCAGGGTTGATATAGGCTCTACGAAGTACCCACATGTATGAGCAGCTAATGCAATTGGTTAGCTATCACCACCCACGTGGGTATCTTCACTTCTTCATTGGTTGTCTTGCTTGGATGACTGCTTCTTGCTGTTGTCCCCTCAGTGGTTACTGGTTCCTTGCTTCTTTCTTCCTTCTTATCTTGTCCACCTCTCCCTGTAATACTCCCAAAACTTTCCCAGCAGCATTCCTCTATCTCAAAGCTTTCTCAGCAGCTAGTCTAGCTCAGAAATCCTTTACAACAAGGTTTACACCCGCATCTCCCCCTTTTTGTTTTTCGAAATATGTGACCTTTAACATATTATCCATTACATCTTGCACACACTTTAGCAGATAGGGAATAAGAAACCTAATGCAAAGGAAAATATCAGTACAAGAAGTTTTACATTTCTACTGTTTTATCCCTCTTGTAAGTGATGCAGTAACAATGCTACTATTAGACCAAGGTATCTCTACTAAACAAGTCTGAAGTGGCTGTGGTACTATGCTGAATTACAGAGTTGTTTGACTCAGTGTTCTAGCTAAGTTCACCCGTATGTTGGAGCTGTTTCAGGGCATAAGTCGCATTGTCAACATCGATGTGTTGGTGATTACCCCTGGATTCTGAGTCCGTAACCACAGGATGGCTCAAAAGAGGTCATACCAGTTGTGCAGGTATCCACCAAGGATCATGATCTGTGGAGACACAAGCATATCCTCGTCCCCAAGTTATCTGTGGGTATGACCCTTCCCAAAGAAGTGTTTGTGGTGATTTTACCCAAAACTTTGGTTGATGAGCCCCTATGGGATTAGGGAGAATTTGGCTGTGTGACAGGATATGTCTGGTAACGGCTACGGTCACATTTCCCTCTCCAATCATCAAGAAGTTTAATACATAAATTGTTTTATATAGTCATGACTGTGGTAATTCTCCCTTCATTCCCCTTGTTGTTTTTCTAATAACATTTTTAGTGTTTGGTGGCATCGCTCAACAACGACTTGTCCTTGTGGTGAGTGTGGGATCCCTGTCTTGTGTTCTATCCCCCAGGTGTTTAGAAATGTTTGAATTATCTAACTATTATAGGCAGGGTTATTGTCTATTTTTGTTTGTTTTGGGACACTTAGAGCTGTGAAGGCACTGCGCCAATGACAAATAACATCATGGGCCTTTTCACCTGTTTCTGCTGTGGCCCAGACCATGTGTGAAAATGTATCGATGGAAACGTGGACATACCTTTGTCTCCCAAACTCAGGGATATGAGTGACATCACTCTGCCATAGCTGTAAGGCACTGGTGCCACGAGGTTTTACTCCATTATGTGGGTGTGTTGCAAACAATTGACAGTCAGGGCACGTTTGTATTATTGTACATGCTTCTGACCAACAGGGAGAAAACTGTTTTCTGAGTGATCTCGCTGATTAGTGGTAAAAAGTATGCGATAATCTGGCCTGTTCTAACTGATTTGGTAGAGGGTTTGCTACTACAGGAGCTACTAACCTATCAGCTCTTCGATTTCCCTCTATAATAAATCCAGGCAAATCTGTATGGCTATGAATACGCAGAACATAGTAAGGTGTCATGTGTTCATCTAACAGCATTTTTAACATTTTAAAAAAATAGAATAAAGTAGGATTGACAACTTCCTTCAGCCATGAATTTTTGATTCTAGTAACAACTCCAGCAACGTAATTTGAATCAGTGATGAGGTTCAATGCTTGGCGACACTGTTGAAATACAAACACTGCTGCAGCTAGTTCTACAATTTGTGCTGATCCATGAACTTTTTGTTCTTCATGATGCCATTCATTATTCTCGAACCAAACTGTGATTGCTCAATCTTTTTTACCTGACCCATCTGTGAAAGAAGTCAGACCTTTTACAGGATTATGTTGGCAATTTGAAACTGATTTTATCTCTATTTCTGTTGTCAGGGAGAATAGCTTATGTGGTGGATGATGTGGAGTAACTTGTCCCCCAAACTTTGTCATTGCTATTTGTAGTTCTGTGTTATTCTGAAAAGCCCATTGAAAATTTATCTTGGTTAAGGGGAGAGAGATAGTGTCTGGCTTGTGTCCTGTTAATTCTGTTGTTCTCTGCCAGCCACGACACACTATATGTACTATCTATTCACAAATAGTAACTATGGTTTTGGAGAATTGATATGGTAAAAAGATCCATTCTAGGCCACGTAGTGGATCCTTTTCCCTTGAATCCCATTCACCTATTAATCCTTTGAGGGAGTTAAGCCTTTGGATAACATACAGAGTAACTTGGACCTGGTAATCTATCCTTGCAGCTTGTCGATTGGTCAAAGCTCTGTTAACTCGTTCAATAGCATACTCAGCCTTAGGAGTTAACTGCCGAGGCAAGCTGAGGGCAGGTTCTCCCTTCAGTAGTTCAAATAGAGGTTGAAAGGTATCAGTGTCTATACCTAAAAGGATTAGTACCCAATTTATAGTGGCAGTTAATTTCTGTACATCATTTAGGATGTTAACTTCGACATCAATCTTTAGCAGTTGAGGCACTACAGTTTGCTGGAGGATTTTCCGTCCCAAATATGTCCATGGAGGTTGCTGTTGTACCTTTTCAGGGGCAATAACTAACCCATGTTTTCAAGGCAAGATTTAGTGCTGAAGGTAATTTCTGTAAGTTTCTGTGGTTCCTGACAGGCTAACAGTATGTCACCCATATAATGATAGCAAATAGCTGATTACCTCTGATAATGCCTTAGCCACATATAACTGACATATTGTTGGACTGTTTTTCACACCCTGTGGTAATACAGTCCAATGATAATGCTCTATTGTTCCCTGATGGTTTGCAGAGGGAAAAGAAAAAACAAATCTTGGAGCATCTTCAGGGTACAGGGGAATAGTGAAAAAACAAACTTTGAGATCCATAATGACAATGCTCCAATTCTTTGGTATCATGGTTGGGGAAGGTAAACCTGGCTGTGCGGCTCCCATGCCCTCCATGACATTATTAATTGCTTGGAGATCATGTAAAATACACCATTTCCCTGATTTTTTCTTAATTACAAATACTGGCGTATTCCAGGGACTTGTGGTTGGAACTAAGTGTCCCAACTTCAATTGTTCTGTTACCAGTTCTGTTAAAGTGTGTGGAAACCAAATTTAGGGGCCATTGATCAACCCACACTGTTTTTTCTGTCAGCCACTTTAGTCTCATTGGAACATTCTCATCAATGCCCCAGTTAAAAAGGCGGTGTTGCTATTGAAACTCCTCACATGCTTAAGACATCTCTTCCCAAGAGGTTAAAAGGACAGTCCACTATATATGGGCGGAGATTCACAGTAAGCCTTTCAGGATCTATTATCTGGATAAATGATTCACTTTGTCATGATGTTCTTCCTATTCCTACTAGATCTGTTGTTGATGAAATTGTCTCCCAACTTGACAGCCAAAAGGAGACACTGATGACTGTCACATCTGCTCCGGTGTCTAGTAGGCCTTTAAGTTTGATAGTGCTGGGTTTATGCTGGGGGTTTCAGACTTCACATTTGATGATTGGCTGCTGTTTTGTTAATGAATTTGTCCAAAAAAATGTGTGGCTTACCAATAGCCCCAAAGCCACCCGTTCCTCTGAGCATGTTTTCCTCCAAGGAAGCATTTACTGTATGTGCATGGAATAAGTTGTCATATACGTTCTCCTACGGGGACTGTTACTGGGGGGGGGGGGGGGTGTTTGGTCCATACCGTTGGTTGCAATTGTCCTTCAAAGTTGGCATCAATTATTCCAGGCAAAACAAAAAGACCCTGTAAGGTGACACTAGAACAGCCCAGTAATAAAGCACTAAGTCCACTACCAAACAGACCTTTCAGTGCAAGCGGCACCTTTTGTACTTTGGTGTCTGCTATGTTTAATTCCATTGCTGTGGGGACATCCACTCCAGCACTTCTGGGGTGAAGGAACGGAGGCTTGTCAGACTCATCTTGTTGGTGTATTGGGATTGTGTGGGGCAGAGCCTTCTTGTGTCTGTGCGGCTCCTTGACGTACGCCATCTTCTGTTTCCCAGAGCCGGAACTGGCTCCCCTTTGATGCTGCACTTTGACCGGCAGTGCTTAAAACAGTGACACCCCTTTTTGCAAGGTGGACAAGAGCTCGGGTTGCCATCTCAGCTCACCTGGGAGCAGTAATACTTAAAGTGGTGGGATTGCCACACTTAAAACACAGCCGCTGTGTGGTTTGCAGATCTGCGGCTAGGTGCCCTGCTAGATTTTCATTAACGTGGTCTATTGAGCCAAAACGGTTACATGCTTCAATCATATCGATCAAAGTAGGATTTTTTTATCATGTGCAACACCTTTTGACTGGCTGGGTTTGCATTCTCTATTGCTAGTTTCAATAAGAAGGCATCTTTGGCAGCATCATTCCGTACTTGCTTATCAACAGCCGTCTGCAAATGATCTATAAATTGCATATATGGCTTGTCTTTTGCTGCCTGATACCTGTGAATGCCTTTACAGATTTCCCGATATCCTGCCCTTTAAACAGTGCCTTAATCGCTTGTTCTGCTGACTGGCATAAAATCTTCGGGGCCAGCTAAGCCTGTAGCTGCGGCATGTTAACAGGAGAATCCCCTATTAATTGCAGGATTCCAGCCCCCAAAAGAGGGTCCCCCTGATTCTGGCCGAGATTTTCAATTGCTGCTATATTGCATTGCTCCCGCCAATATGACAAAAATGCCGCTTTCTGGGTGGGGGTGAGCAGCAATTTGGCAAGGGCTTTGATATCAAATGGAGTCATAAACTTTTTCTGCAATGCAGTTTGCAAAAGGCTCCTAGCAAAAGGTGAAGCTAGCCCATAGTGCATAACAGTCCTTCTCAATTTTTTAACCAGATCCCATCTTATCGGTTCCCAATCGTTTTGTCCATCGTTTCATGTTATTACAAGAAATGCTACAGCAAGATGCTCCCCGTCCGCTTCAGTATCTTTTTGCAATTTTTGCCAGTGTTTACGAGGGTCGTAAACTTCTCCACCCCAAACAGGTACAGGGAGCACAGAGTGTGTGGGGGGTTGTGATAGGGGGAGTCACAGTGGGGGAGTTGTGTATGTGGGGGGGCGTTGTCGAAGAGGTTGCGGTGGGGGCACACGCTGTCGAAGGTGTTGCGGGGGGGGGGGGCGCGCTGTTGGCGGGGTGGCAGCAGGGGAGGCAGAGCCACGTCTGCTAGTGGTGGCACAGACGGCACCACCATCTCCAGAGGGGCAGCGATGATTAACAATGGTTAATGACTGTGCCCCGCGATGGACTCTGCAGCTTGATAAGAGCCTCATAGAGTAAGCGCCATGTTTTTAACGGCAGAAAAACAATCTCACCCCCACTGGATGCAGCTTTCCAAAGAGTCTCTTTAGCTAAGTCCCACTGTTCCAGCTGAAGCACCGTCTGGGAACTGACAGTAAATCCCCGCCCCTTAAGCCATGCAAGCAGGGCGCGGATAGCCTGTCCACTATATGTAGTGCCCTGTTGCTTTAAAATGTACTTTAGCAAAGAAATAATAGTCTCTTCTTCCGCAGATATCTGTGATATCATCATCCTGATTGCTCACCTTTTTCAAAGGTGCGTATTCTCCTGGGAGTACAGCTCTCTGGTCAGTTGTTTAAACTCGGTCAGTCAGCTTCTCCACTGGGGCTCTTCAACAGCCTTAAAAGTCCCTGTTCGGGCACCATTTGTGGAGACTAAGGCATGGACACCATTTCTTGTGAGGAAACAAAATTGCTTATTATCTGAAGGTCCAGGGTTGATATAGGCTCTACAAAGTACCTGCATGTATGAGCAGCTAATGCAATTGGTTAGCTATCACCACCCACATAAGTATTTTCACTTCTTCATTGGTTGTCTTGCTTGGGATGCCTGCTTCTCTCTGTGGTCCCCTCATTGGATACTGGTTCCACACTTCTTTCTACCTTCTTATCTTGCCTATCTCTCCTTGTAATGCTCCCAAAACTTTCCCATCAACATTCCTCTACTATCTCAAAGCTTTCTCAGCAGCTAGTCTAGCTCAGAAATCCTTTACAAGTTTTACACCCACACTTGTACATACCTTCAGTCTATTGTAGAACCAATGCAAATGGTTTCCAGTCAATTGAGAAAGTGTCATTTCAGAACTCAAATCTTACTCAAAAGTCACTTGGAAGGTTATTAAATGTTTTCCCAACAGTTTTTGTCAAATGCTTTGTGCTTGCTGTCTTTTACATGGTGTCAAACTTATTTCCTCATGTAGTGATCTGAAAAGGTCTGCTTGAATTGCACATGCATAGTTGCTGTGTATGCATTTTAAATTCTGTATTCACAGTGACAGTCTGGAACACAAACAAATGCATTGGAATGTTTCATCTGATGAGTTTCCTAGCTCATTTATGGCTCTCTATATTAAAAGAGAAATGCCTTCAGAGATTTTCACAAAGATCCCATCTTTCTCAGCTTGATTTCATGGAAATTTCAAATGTGTTTTCTACTTACGGATTATGATGTGCAGCCTTACTTGGCATATACCATAATAAAATTTTGCCTGACTACAACCTGGTGGTTGTGGGTGGGTTTTTTTTCAGATTTGTTAGGGTTATTAGAGGTTGGAAAGTATGGAACTCTGGGGACAGGTGAGCAGTCAACAGAGAGTTTGTGGATTAGGGTTAAAGGGAGAACAGCGTTGGGAGACATTATTGTGGGGATCTGTTACAGACTTCAAGAGAGCACACTTTGGCTTCTTCAGGAGCCTGCTTAGCAAGGTTCCATGTGATATAGCTGTAGAGGGCAGGGGGACCCAAGGCTGTTAGCTGATATTCAAGCATCACCTGCTGCAAGCTCAGGAGTGATACATTCCTACTAGAAAGAAGTGTATCAGGAGGGCCAGGAGACCTCCATGGATGGATAAGGAGCTGCGGAGGAGTGCCCCTCAGGGGAGTGAGTGGTGTCCCTCAGAGATTAGTGTTGGGACAAGACTTGTTAAACATCTTTGTCATTGACATGGACAGTGGGATTGAGTGCACCCTCAGCAAGTTTGCCACTGACACCAAGCTCTGTGGTTCAGTTGATACTCTAGAG
>JASSUY010041987.1:0-27088 GCA_032466535.1 Forpus xanthops
CGGAGGAGGAAGAGGGAGGCGGTCCCTTAGAGGAAATACTGCGGGAATGCGGGCTGTATCCGCCGCTCAGCGGGTCTCGGCGCCGCCCCAGCGGTGCGGTGCGCAGCTCTGCCACCGGCGCCGCTCCCCGCCGCCCGCCCGGAGGATGACGGCTGCCGACCCTCGGGGAGGGGTGATATCTCCTCGGGTCGTGAAACGCGGTTTTATCTTCGGTGTCTGGAGACCCAGCCCGGCTTTCCACATATTTTGAGGGACTTAGGGACGCTGGTTTAAAAGCAGGGAAAATCACAAGCAAAACTTGAAGGGGGAGAGGAGGGGGGAAGAGGGAAGGAGAAGGGTTTAGGGACTTAAAGCAAAGCAATGCCTGAGAACATTAAATTAGAGCACATAACTATTAAAAATGCATGGAGATGGAGTATTTAAAATTCCTCCATGACATATAATATTAATCTGTTTTATGTAAAATTCATACCTGTAACTTAATTTGGTCCATTAATGCACCAGATCACGTATTAGTTGATGTACCATGTTTTAAATATGATGCTGGAAATGTCCAAAGTTCTGTACTTTGAAGCAGAGCATTAAAATTAACAGACACTCCTAAGTCCTGCTTAAGTCATCTTGTGGTAGACTGTAACCTTTTAATTTAATAATGCAGTGTTCAAACTTTCTGTTAATTCGTGCTAAGGATTAAGATCCACTGCATATTTGAATGGGGAGCCGGTGTAAGAAACTCAGTACCCGATCCTACAGATGCTGCAGCTTCTTCAAGCTCTCTGCGAGTGAGGCAGGGCTGATTGCTTGGGCAAAGGACTGCAGGGAGGAGTAAAGGCTGCAGGATCTGCCCCTAAGCTTGTAAGTGAAATCCAGCAGAAGGGCAGAAATCCGTAATGGTGATTAATGATTGCATGTCCCCACAATGCTTAGTCACCACAAGTGATATATAAAGGATATAGTGGGAAGCTGTCAAACCCAGAACTTGAATGAGCGGTGAGACTGGATCATCTGAAGTGTATAACGAAGCATACTTTCATTCTTTCTCACCCTTTAAAAACATATGTTTTGAGGCTCTGCTTACAAATACTCACACTCGTTTTCCTTATTTTGTCTCACATTACCCATGCCATCCATAGCAGTTGGGCTCCCCCCAATGCAAAATCCATGTGCATGGTGTCAATCTTTGAGGTGTAAATCTAGACTGAGGTTTACATGTGTGTGTTACATTATGTTGATGTGTTGAAAAGATGTGTTTCCATTAGCTATGGGTGGGATGATCCCAATTCTGCTACAGTCATTGCTCTTATTCTGTGAAACTCTGCTCCCCTGCAGTCTCTGAGTCTCAAGAGGTTGAAATATATATGGGCCTTAACTCATACATTATGCTTACACTTTGCCTGCTTCCCAGAGTCCTGGTAATATGGACAGAATTGATGTGCTGTCTCAGAACAAAAAAAAAAGAGATTTCTAAATTATGGTGAGCAGGCAGGCTGAAGTCTTGCTGGTCCCATTTAATTAAAATCTGCATGAAATTAGATACACTGCAATACTGGGTTGTTCTGTTTGAATTGTACTGAATCGTACTGAATTCCTCCTGGGAGCTTGTCTGATCTCACTGGAAATCTCTGGGAAATCCCAGTATGTAACTGGTTCCCCTTTAACTCTCCCAGAGCTAATTTGGACAAATTATTTCTGTACACATATAAATCTCTCTGTCTCTCTCTCTCTCCCCCTTCCCTCTCTCTCACACATACACTGTACCAGCACTATATATCAAATCCACTGAGACCACATTAACTCTTGAAGATGACTCAGTATTTCTGGAAACCCATGAAGAGCCATGATGTGCTGCTGACCTCTTTTTCCACTGGGCTACTTCCCTTAACGAGCATATGAAAAGAAATCTGAGGGTCTGTAAGCATTGTCAAAACTGCAAGAAGACTCTGTGTTCACATCGCTAGCATATCACAATAGAGATATGTGGGAGAGGGAAAAACAGCCCTTCCCTCCAACTATTGCATAAATATTCAGGGGATTTCCTCTAGTAGCTCCCTTTGATTCTCATGAAGTTGATACATGCTAGTCCGACATGCTTGGCTGAACAATAGGCACCAATTCCCTGTTAACAACCGGTCTCCTTTTGCTCTCCTTGAAGTCAATGGGAGTTTTGTCATTGACTGAAGTGGGAGCAGGTTGGGTCGGCTGCTTTTTCAAAATTTAGATTGGATGTGCACCAGATGCTAAGTAAATTGCTGTAGAAATGGGTTGGAAATCCCAGAATGTTGGCAATGGAGGTAGGTGTTAGAGAAACTCTTCATCCCTGAAGATGTACATGAGAGAGAAGGACAGAGCCTCTGTTTGTACTTTTGTCCTATTAATAGCAATATTTTTCATGACATGACTAGTAGGGATTAACGCTCCTGTTTTTCGCTAGACCAAGTCTGGAGTTCTAAAATAATTCTGTGCATCTTTAAGCATGTGGTCCCTTCCTGGCTGGCTGGTGGAGCTCGTCTGTCTTGGCTGGGTTTTTCTGTGCTCTCTTCCCACATCAAGATTAATTTCCATTGTAACCAACTCTTGTAATATTAATCTGACTCGATCCTCAGTCATGCTTGAATGGGCCAGTTTGGTCCATTAAAAGAGAACTGATGAGTTCAGATCACATCACAGGTGCTCTCTGGAGTTTAAAAAAGTTGCTTTTGGTTCAAAACCAAAGTAAAGCTAATAAAAATGAAAATGCAATGACTAGCCTTGTATCCCCTTTGTCATGAGAATAATCCCATTGAATTTAACAAGAATGAGTAATGTAGGCTGAATTTGTCAGCACAGGTCTGAGTACATGAATATGCTGTTTACTCCAGCTGGAAAAATAAGCTGAGGCAGTGTCTCTGGGTGGTGGCATCAGGGAAGGGAGACAGTCTTTCCAAGTGCAGAACACTGGACATTTTCTCTGACAGCACTCTGGATCCATAGATGTTTGTGCATGATACAGTGCCACTGAACTAAATGGTGCATTGGATAGTACCTCATTAGTTCACATAGTCTCAGGACAGATAAAATTTGAAGAGAACACATTTAGAGGGAAGCAAGTAATCAAAGTGGTTTCTTACACAAGGTTACTTGCTATACCTACCTTAAGAGGGCATGAAATGCACACAAATGTACGATGCATTTTTATCCTTGAGCAGGTTATGAAACAGTGGTTGAGTCAAATGTCCCTGTTTTGGGGTTTGGAGCACGCTGTATCAGAGCGGTGCAGTAAAATGCCAAGCTTTCCTTTGCTTGAGGTCGATAACTGATGGGACAAGTTTCATCCTGGTGGGCATAAAGATATGTGATAGTGAGACCCCCTGCTGCCCATTCCTGTTGACTTCAGCAAGCAGACAGAAGACTTGGGATCTCAGAGGAGCTGCTCAACACTGAGAAGGGCTGATCATTAAAAAAGCATTATAAATCTCTGAATGGTTTATGGTTTATGAGAGAAATAGCAGTTGATTCCTCAGTGGTGCCATTACTCTCCACTATTGCTATCATTCAGAAGGCAATAATATTGGTTATTTACCTTCAATTAAAATATCTAGTTAGTTGTGATGTCATTTAAAATAGCACTATAATGTGTTTAGTGCTCCCTTATCAAATACCATAGATAAACTCCTTTTGGCAACAGGAGATAGTGATATGAAATGAAAAATTGGGTGGGGGAGTGAGATGGAGGAAAGAATATGTAAATCCTTTACTAGATTATTATTCCTAAATGCCTACGCCCCCTTGCAAACCAGCATGGAGGTGAGACTGCCGGCTTCTTTGCAGTGACACCACATGGGTCCTTAGAATAGGTCAGGGAAGATTCATCAAGAATTTGGGGGGAGCAGAGAGAAGTCACCTCACTCTGCATACTACCAGCAGACTGAAATCCATTGGTCTTGTGGTAGCATTCCTCAACAGAGACAATTCATCATCAGAGCTCTTCCAAACTCTTAACGCAAACCTTTTCCCCAAATAGCACAAGTCATCTGGAGTACTGTTCTCCCTATTTTCCTCAAATCCAAAATCTAAATAAAACTCACACACTTCACATAACATTATGTTGTTTTTTGTTTGTTTGTTTGTTTGTTTTGTTTTTGTTTGTTTTTTTTTTTTTTTTCTCATTCTCTGGCTGTGGTCATGACATAATTTTCTGTTTAATGAGAAATCCTAAGAGATTCTTAAGACTTTGACTTCCCCATTGTCCCGTGCATGAAGTTTAATATAAAATAACAGGGAGAAATGTTTGTTAATTGCTCACAATAGCTCTTCACGGACAAAGGAGATTTTTTTTCTTTTTTTCCATATTCGCATAGTCATCCATCCTAGAGCATCCTTCTAATTGACAGGAGCATGCTCCTATCCACCCTTACATGCTTTCCTTTAGCTTCATATGCTACGAAAAATCACATGATAACAAACATTTTGGAGAGATGAGGAACAGATTATAAAAACACCAGTTCTTCTCCATGGCTTGATGCTTATGTAAGCCCTTTTTTACACAAGCATGGAAATAACTGCATAAAGAAATATTTTACTTCAATTAGTGGAAAGAACCAAAAAAAGACTTTGATAGGGTTAGTTAGAACAGCTTTTCTTGCTGTGTTGCTTCCAGCATGGCTGTGTTGTAGAAATTTGTGCAAACATACCTCCTTCCAGAGGCTGTGGCAGCAGACAACATTGGTATGTCACTGACAGATGCCCTGGCATTTTGCTGGTGGTTGTATGTCTGCTGAAGGCTAATGTCATTTAAGACGGTTGCTTTGTTCAGGTGACCAGAAACACTGGGTTTGTTGGGTAATGTCAGATTTCTGCATTGACTGCAGCAAGCTTGTGGCAAAAAAGATAACTCATGATGACAGCCTTCTTCAGTATGGTCCAAATATAAGCAATCAAGATGCTTATTCTGGGGAAGGGGAAAAATAATTTAGGAGTATTTTGAGCAGCTTCCTGAGGAACACTCCATTAAACTGGGGTACTTAGTAACAGATTGAATTTGGAGTCTTAACTTTAATTTCATTTTGTGTAGATTTAGATCAGATGTATGTGCAATGTCATGCCCTTTGTTTGTAGACAGAAATCCTCAGCCAATCTGCCCAAAAACTGATGGCATGATACAGCCTTGTATTATTTTCATGTTTGTTATGACTTTGCATTAAGAGCTCTATAATCACACAAATAATACAGCCTACAGGGACAATGAGCAAATTGACCTAAATTAAATAAGTATCTGGATGTGTACATGCTCATCTGCATATGTTATCATTACACCAATGATACTGGTATTCATTTTCGGAGAACCTGAAGAGCTTCATCAGCAAAAGCAGTCTAACTTCATGCCACAGAAAATCCCCTGCAGAAATAATGGCAATACCTTGTACTAATACAACACTTTACATCTTGAAAGCTAGTATAAACTTGTTTGTTATTTGTTCTCTATGAGTGTTTTAAGGAATTCTTCAAAATCTTTGGATCTGATTTTTTATTTATTTATTTATTTATTTTTAATTAAAATGAGAAATGACCTCCCTCTTCCTGAAGACAACCTTTCCCACAGCGAAGGGACATACAAGGTAGACATAGAGACCTTCACTTCCTCTGGTTTGATGCAAATGCATCAGTGTTCTCTGTGACTGCAGTCAGTTGGTACTTTCATGGGTCAGTGTCACTTTCAGGTATCAACTGCTTGCCAAATATTGATTTACAATTCCGCATTTTGCTTCATGCTTCTAACAGCCTGACCAGTATTTAAAGGACTATAGAAAACGCTGTTTGTTGATTTGGTTCAAGTCACACTGGTGACATTGCTGGGAACAAAAGTTAGAAAGAACTAGAAATTCAAGTCTGGTGGCTGTGTGTGTGGAGGGGAAGCTTTTCAATGTACCTTCAAATCGCCTGACTGCAGTTATTCATGGCCCCCGCCATGCACTTCCAGTGCATGCTCAATTCCGTGTAACCTAGTTATCTATTTATTTACCTGCTATAGAGTTCCTGTTGCTGTAACATATGAGGATCTACCAAGTGCTTGGTAACAGAAGCAAAAGTGTATTCCTCATTCTGCTCTTCTATCTTGTGGAAGAAATAGTAGAATAATAGGAATTATTTATAGGATCACAGCACTGTTTTAATTTACTTATGTACTTGAGTGTGTTTGAGAAAACAGACTGCTAAAAAGACGGGGTTTGTATTAATTTGTGGTAGGATGCTCTCTGTGATCTTTCTTTATAGCCTGCATGGCTTCTGAGAAAGTCGTCACTTAAGAAAACAAGAGCCCTCAGTTTTTGTTGACAGAAAACAGCTCTTGCAGGATTTCATGTTTAGAGAGCAAGAAAAAAAGTGATGACAGGTAATGTGTCTTTTAGGTAGACAGGGTCACACGCAGGGGTTTTAATTCTAGCAAATAGTATATATATTTACTAAAATGACCTTACATATTTATTAGTCAATAGGACTGTATAATGAAAACCACTCTATAGCGCTGAGAATTTAAATCAAGATATACGTTGCAAAGTGCAAATGGCTGGATATGCAGAATAAAGAAAAATGGATGTAAGGAGAATATTGGACAATGATCCATGAACTGCAATTTTTCACAGTTAAATATATTCCATGTCTTACTAATTTTCCCTTACAAAAAATGGGAATGGATGTTATTTTCCATTTTAGAGTAATTGTGTAACAATTCTTTATGTTTTTGCTTCTTGTGCAGGGGGCAAACTATGCAAAAGTATTTCAAAGACAAATCCAAAATTGCTATTAAAAATGCTTCAACATGCAAATTTTCTGACAGTTTTGACTTTGTTTTCTTAAGGCTAAATGATGTGCATATATAAGAATATTTTGGGTAATCACACAGCTTATGCTAAGTAACTATTTCAAGTTGTCTTCAATACCAGTATGTTTCCACATACTTTCCTTGAAGTGTTAATGACGTTTATTTTGGTAATTTTTCCTCCACTAACATGCTCTTTCAACACTTTAAAGCACTGATATATTTTACTCAAGCAAATCTCTTAATTTACCTCAATGGAGAAATTGACTTGAAAAGCAGCACAAATCCTTGCTTATATAGAAAGTTTGTCTTGAAGTTAATGAGCTTATTTGCCTGAGTAGGGATGTGGGTATAAAGACTGCTCAAGTGAGCAAAAGTTTCACAACTGGATGCTAAGTCATTAGCCTATTTCAGACCAACCTCTTGAAATAGTTACTCTACATTGGGTGCCTGGGAATTGATTCTCAAAAAAAAATATTTTTTTAAATGTGAAAACACAAATCCAAAATAGTAAGAAAAATTGAAATTTTAAATTCAAAACTTTAATTGAAAGCCATTGTAGATAGTGGTTATGATTATTCAAACCAAATTAAATTTTCAGTCCCCACTGGGTTGTATCTAGTTTCCACTGGGAGTAAGAGACTCCTGTTAGACATAAAGTGCTTTCTTTTGCCTGTGGGAACTCCTTAACGTACAACAATGCATCAATCTTCCTTGCAGTATGGTATGAATTATTATTAGAAAAGCATTAATAGGATATTATGTATTTGTAATCTTAATATGAGATATGACTTATTTACAACCTTGCATCTCAGTTTCTCTTTTTTGTTTTTTTTTTTTTTTTCTCCCTGTCCCCTCTGTATCTTCTTTCTTCTGAACAGCCTTACACTTGTAGCTTCAAGATTCCCCATGGTGTTTAATGTTTTAGTAAGGTGTCAGTCTCTCCTTTCTCTCTTTAGGGTACTGTTTCATCCTGATGTGCTGAGAGATGCATGCTTTTCCCTCTGTATTGGACAAAAGGTACTCCATGAGGTGTGTGAGCAAGCAAGTGGGGATAGGGATGTGTGTGTTTGTCTTCCTTCTGCTGCTCAAAGACCTAAGACAGGAGCTAAGGTAATTACAGCCCATTAAAAACTATGCCAGGTGAAACTTAAACTGGCATAGCATAAACAGGACACACAATGGGCAGGAACTGGATAAAACATTTATTTTCAGTTGTTATTGATGACCTTTCAGAAGTTGCTCGTGGCTCTACTTTGGCCTGTCACTTGTGAGCTAAACGGTCATCAATAACTTATGGAAATAAATGTCTTATTGATAGTGTGGCTACTCCAAGTCCAGTAAATTGTCTCACGTACAGACACGCAGGCACAGATAACACAAATCACAGAGAAACCACTTCTGAAATTAGCCACTGTCCTTTTATCTTTAGAAAAATATGTCTCTCTACTCCTTCCCTCCCTCCCTCCCTCCCTCCCTTCCTTCCTTCCTTCCTTTTCTGTGTGTCTTCTTCTCTTTCCCTTTCTGTCTTTCTTTCCTGGTATTTCATAAAGATAGGGCCCTAATTTATTTATAAGGGTAAGTCTCCAGAACAAGGTAGCATTACAGAGCTGGCTTATGAGTTCCTCTATACACATGAGTACATTCATAATTGATGAAATGGTCTATAGTGTTGTGGCTAGAATAAACTTAAGGTCAAATCTCTGGGAGAGCAAATCTTGCCATTATTCCTGATGAGAAATAAATACGTGCAGGAACTAAAAAGTGTGGAGCTGAAAGGGAATAAAACTGAATGCGTAATGGCATTTTGAACAATTCATTCCAAAGTGAAAGTGCTTTTTTTTTTTTTTTAGTTTTTCTTCATTGCCTTGATCTTCCTAAAACTGTTGTTGGGGCAGGTTAATGACTGACCTTTGAGGAAACCACATACCAGTCTTTGTTCCCTAGCAGTCAGGATCTTGCAGAGGCTTGAAACCTTTGAGAGAGAGAATAGGATTAAACTGCTGTATGAAGTCCAGCGCAGGTGATGATCAATGGGAGCGGAGGAGCGAGTTTCTCAGGACAGTCTCTCCCATCCCCCACCAGCTGGAATTTATTTCGTTTACTGCAAAGTTACCTGAGGGACATGGCTGACTGTCAATGATTGTTCTCAGATTAATTTTCCTTTAAGCAGCCATCAAAAGCAAGCAGTGTTAAAATCCCAGTAAAATTTTAAGGTGGCAGGTCAGCTAGATTTAAACATTGTATCAAGCAGTTAACATCAGAAAGATGTAAGCCTCACATTGAAATCGCATTTACATAAACTCAGTTTACTTGCCACCTTCGAATTTCTAAAGTGTCCAGCAAACCAGAGAAACACGAGTGTTTGATCCTGCAGCATGCCCATGTACTGACTGACCTCAGACAAATCTGTGTTTGCAGGGTGAGGCCTTCAGGGTCCCTTCGCAGGCAGGCTTTAGCTGTCGTGTTGCACACAGAGGAAATCTGCACCACTTGAGTTGATTCAAAAATCTATCCTCAGCGTCAGGGCTGAGCTGCGGCAGTATGCTGAGGGGTCTCCTCCGCATCATCCCTCCTCCTCAGCCCCTGATCCCTGACTGTCTCCAGGGACCCTGCACTGTGTTCTCACAGGGTGCTTTGCCCGCTCTGGCTCAGTGTCGAGATGCTGCTGCTCAGGCTGCTTCAGGTGGTTGAACTTTTGCTGCGACAAGGTTCAGACAAAGGTTCTGCAAGCTGACCAGTGACATTTCAGCAACCGTTTCTGCTGCCTCAAAGGCTTCTTTATGACTGCAAGCAGTTGTATTTATTCCTAAAGGTTCGGACCTGACCTTTTCCTCCCTGAGAACTTTTGCACCAAACCAATTTATTACCAGAGAGTTAAAATAAACAGAATTACAATGAAAATCATTGCAAGCATCCCACCTGCCTGACCACAAGTGGTTACTTGCCAAATGCGAGATGAAGTAAAACACAAAAATGTGTAACTGATTTTTAAGCAGGTCTAAGGTTTTATTGATAGAGGAATCTAATGTCGCATCTCCTCAGCCTGGAAGAGCTGCCATGCATTCAGGCTCTGAGGCCCGCAGCTAGAGGTGCTGTGCGATGAAGATGAGATAAATACCGAGGAGCTGGAGTTTCTTACGGATGCAGGGGCATTCCACTCACTGCAAAAACCTCTGCAACACTTTAATATCTTTACTGAGATAAAGTTATGTTTAAACCAAAGATGCATCTTCTGCTGGGTCACAGAACAGCTATGCTGGCTTTTGCCGAGTGGCTTTGTCCTCAAAATACACTGAAACTAATGTAAAAAGTGAAACTATGCAAGTAACAATCTATATTAAGGAACAATCTGATTTTCCTACTTTGAACCCAAGTTACTCCATGAGGAATGCATCCTCTCATGAAGAGCTGCAGTGAGCAAGTTACGAAGAATGCCCTACGTGAAGCAAACTATTCATTGCAAGTTTGAGAGAATACGTTACTGAAACTGCCTAAATTATAATCAGGTATTCTGCAGTGTGGGACTCTCGTGGGAAACTTCGAGTCTGAATGCGGGAAGTTCAGGAGCGTTGGCAGGGATTGTAAACCTCGTTGGAGCGCGGTGAAAAGCCCCCTCATTCCTGCAGGAAAGAACTTTTCTAAAGTGCCTGCCGATGCATTGAGGATGGGAACAGAGACATCTCTGCCCGGACAATAGGCAGCGCTGGCACGGCCCACACGGTTACCGGAGGACAAGCGGCGGGAACACCACCTCGCCATCTCCCTCACCGCCGGCAACGGGCTTTGGGGGGCCGGTACCCTAGCACCCCCCTTCCCTCCTCTTGCTCCCTCCACGCGTGGCCGTGGGGTGCGTGTGAACTTTGCGGGGCGCAGGGTCCAGGGTGCCTGTCCCTCACTCCCCCCCGCACTCCCCCTCCCAGCTGATGCCTTGGCCCGGCCGGCCCAGACTGGCCGGCGCCGGGCGCGTGACATCACCCATTCACACTGCGGCCCCAGCTGGCGCCGCCGGGGCGGTCGCCGTGGCAACGCGGACGCCAATCTCCGGGCAATGACTTCCAGCTGCCCGCCCGGCCCGCCAGCGAGAGCGCGCTCGCGCGTGCGCCTCATCGCCTTCCCGCCTCGGTTCTCGCTACCTGAGGGGGGGGAAATATCTGCCTCTGTTGCCGTTGTGGTAATAACGGTGTCCTCCCTACCCCTTCGTAGTTGTTTTGATCATGCGCTGCGCCTGAGGTGAGGCCCCGTCCTTAAGCACCTCCGGGGAGAGCCATGGGGCAAACCTGTGCCGATGGAGCGTGGGCGAAAAGAGCAGCAGACGAAGCTGCCGGTGTTCACCTGACCGAAAGGGTTTGGGGGGTGTCTCTCACGCCGCTATGGGGTCATGGGTGACTGCCTCCTGCGGAGGAGGGAAGGGGGTGTTTGTGCTGGGCAGTGCGCTGCTGTGAAGCAGGGAGGGAGGTGAGGCTGTCTGCAGTTGACAGATGGGTCTTGGGGGGGGCTGCGTCAAGGCCACCCTTGTGGACATGGCCGAGCAGCCCAAGGGAAAGTGTAGAGGTGGCTCACCTGTGGTCATAAAATAAGGTTAGAGAGGACCTTAAGATCAAGTTCAAACCCCTCTGCCATGGGCAGGGACACCACGATAACCATCTCACCCAAGGCTGTGTCTGTCCCTTGCTGGAACACTGCCAGGGATGGAGCATTCACAGCTTCCCTGAGCAACCCATTCCAGTGCCTCCCCACCTTCACAGTAAAGAATGTCTTTCTTATATCTAACCTAAATCTTCCCTGTTTTAGTTTAATCCCATTCCTCTTTGTCCTATTGCTATAGTCCCTGATGAAGAGTCCCTCCACAGCAACCTTACAGGCCCCCTTCAGATACTGGAGGGCTGCTATGAGGTCTCTATGAAGCCCTCTCCAGGGTGAGCATCCCCAATTTTCTTAGCCTGTTTTCATATGACAGGGGCTCCAGCCCTCTATTATCCAATGTCTGTAGGATTGCATGGTTACAGGACTTTCTGGCTCACAGGTGGCAGCCGTTGTGTCTGGTAAACATCCATGGACCTTTCTCTACAAATACTTCCATTCTTTTATTCTGTGGTGGTTGTGGCATTTGGTAGCAGTGAGTTCTACAGTTTCATTGGGTGTTATATGAGCAAAAACGTACCTCAATTGCTCTAAAAATCTGTTAGCTGATTATTAGAACTGGCATCTCCTATTTCTTGTGTTATAAGTGAATGACTAACTTCCATATTCACCTTTTTTAATGCAATGACTGATTTTTACCATGTTCTCTTTAGTTTCTTTTTTTTTTTTCATTTGTGCCAGAGAAAATACGTTCCTTTAATCTCTCACATTTGGTCTCCACTCTGGTCATTGTGGTGCTCTTCTCTGTAGCTATGAGGTAGTGTTTTTGCAAAGGTGGGAGAAGGATTGTGTGGAAACAGCATATGATACCACTGTGCACTGAGAACTTTTGAAAACCATTTTCTTTTTAGCTTGCCTGTGAGCCCTTTTTGCCTCAGTATTGTGGTCAAGTACACAGAACTTGATGCTGAATATTTTGAAAGTTTAAATCTGTAGGCTTTCTGAAATCATCTGAGAAACTTAAAATGTGCAATGTCTCTCTGAAAGATGTAGGGCTGACATCAAACTTTGTGAATATCCCTTTTTATTGATCAAGTAGATATGCTTCTATATTTAGTGTCCATAATGAAATTTTTTAAAGTCAGTTGGTCGAAACTTGAAGTAGAAGCACCCGGAGATAAGTAAAATGAATCTGCAGTTTAACATTAAAAATCTTGTCACTTTTGAAGCCAATCCTGTGATTTATTTTGATTTTATGTATATATTTTTTGTGTGTGATTCAGAAAATTCTCATGCTTCAGTTTGATAATGCTACAGTTTGGCCCCATGCGACTTGCCAAAGCTCCAGAGGGGCACTGAGACAAATGGGGGATTAGAAGTGTGAGTTCCCTGGTTTTCTGTACAGCCCTTTGGCAGGTAGCTCACAACACTTCCTTTGAGAATGAATAGTTACTACCTATTGCTTTGTAGTTTGTTGATTCACAGTTCCTACAGGAAACCATCTGTAAATATTAGCTTGTGTAATTTGTAGTGATATTAAACAAAGCGATGAGAATCCTACTTAAGAAAAAAAATTGATAGCTTTCCATATGGTTCCAAAAAGCTTAACACTGATACTAGTTAGCACAGTGTAGGAACAGCACAGTTCTGACTCAATTTATCCATAAGAATAAAGACTTAGTGAAACATTAATTTTCCAAAATTACGGAATGCTTTAATGTGATTGTAATTGCCCCTTTGTGCTTTTAATTTATTAACATTGTTATAACGAATTATAACTCATTGTAACCAAATACTTCAGTTGTGAAAGAACCAGGCTGATATGCTGGCATCTTGATATAAAAATGGTGTCTGTATAATGCAATCACAGCACATCCATTTTGATTTACTTGGAGTAACTTATGCTAATTTGGGGGTTTCTTTTACATTGGCATTGTGATGTTTTTATGTCTCAGGCTTAGTCTTTTACATATTCACATCTTAGCTTTTTGTATGTGGGTTTTTTTTTAGGGGCTGCAACTAGACTCAGGACAAGCTGACAGAGCTGGATCTTGTACATAGGGTATAGTTTTACACAGCAAACTGGCATAAGTGATACTATGGAGGGGAGCCCTGTGGAAACTCATGTGAGCTGAATCAGGCATGTTGCTACCATCAGGAGCCAGTGTGAGTGTGGAACATCTGGTACCATGTATGAGCCTGGATGCAGTCCAGCTGTTTTCTTGCCCTATACAACTAAAGTGTGAAGTCTTGCTGAACTAGACCTGTGTCTGTTTGGGTGTGTACGGCCTGTGTTCCTCTTAATAGGAGTACTGATGAACCCAGCACAGCCAATGTCCACACAGAGGCCCGATCCTGAATCAGCATGGTTGGTGCTGAACCAGAGGTACTGTTCAAGACTGAATACCGCAGCATCTCTTGGAGCCTACATGCTGTGCTCCACAGTGCACAGAGATGAGCTCTGCTACAATCCTGGATATAGGCTCTATTTGTGCCGTGCCCTGTCAAGGGCTCAGATTGACTTCAGATAGGGATTAATACCACCAGCTCTATCCCAGGGTCTCTGAAATCCATCTGGACTTTGCTGTCCAGTTGTCCTGGAGGCACAGCATAGGAATAACTCAGCAAGCTTTGCAAAATGCATTCATATTCCATGTGGTATGGAAGTATTTGTATGGCTGTGAATCTGCAATGGTCTGGGATGCAGCTTGAGCTAATGAACTCAAGTCAGAACTGAACTGGCTCTGCATAGAGGTTACTCTGGTGCCCCTGTTACTTCAGCATTCTTGATCTACAACTCATCAGTTGTTGTACATCTGCAAATTAACGTTGTCTGGTGTTGTATCTATGGAAGCATGATTGGGCAGAAAATACCACTAAAAGCATCAGGGGGAAAGGTTATAGAGAGGGACAAAGGGAATGTGTTTAAGACTAGGTCCATATCCTGACACTTTGCTGTGAATTTTTCTTGTGGGCATTGGAGCAGATTGATGGGAACATGGGGTTTACTATGCAGAAATCTGACCGTAGTAAACTTTAACTGTGCCTGTGTGTTCCCTGTTTCATTGTTTGTAATATTTGTGTTCTCTTCCATTGCATGCTATAATTCTGATCTTGAGAAGTATTTAAATTATGTTCTTTAGAGCTTTATTGGGTCAGAGCCATTGTCAGTACTTCCAGAAAGTAAAGCCTAAAACATTTTCTGAAATCTTTGGCTAGAGATTGCCTAGCATTATTTCTTACCCATAAGGATCTTATCTGGACCCTCCCATAGGAACTGAAATAGCAAATGTCATGTATGCAGCTTTGGCAGTCAGTTTTGAACTTGGAAGACTTCTTTTGATGAAGCAGTGTGGGCCAACATGCCTATGAGACATGTTCAAAGCTTTTTATGCTTTTCTCATGTATTTGAAATACAAACAAACAGTTCCCGTTTTCCAGAACAGAACTAGCTGTATATTGTGATGGTGGCAGCAACTTGATAAAGAAATAAGGGAAGCATAGTTTTCTGTTGTTTGTATAGGATGTGCTTTATCCAAGAAGGAAATAACCTCTTAGTGTTAAAATAAAAGAAATCATTATATTGAAAGCTTTCAATGTGCTAGAAACTGTTTATTGATCTGTAAACTGTCTTTGACAGGCCTTCTTTGGCAGTACTGCAAAATCCTTACCTGACTACATCAGTGACAGCTGTCTAAGACTCAGAAATTTCTTTTAATCTTTTGGAATTTTTTTGCATTGTTAAGGCTTCATGGTTCTTGCTTCTGATAACTGGAATGTATTCAAAATGCTGTCTTATTCTGAACCAGCTTTTCTCTTTGTTTTTGCTTAGAGGCTGAGGGATGCTGGCTGCCAGCAAGTCAAAGGTTATAATTTTTATGGTATCCTGAGCCCTCTGTGCCCATTCAAGAAGGTAAAGGGCTAAAAGATGTATTTTCAGACAGCATGTACTATTAGCAGTAATATGGAGGAAGAAACTCCAGTGAAGCTTTCGTAGAGAAAATGTAACTCCACAAGGTGCATGAGTTAAGGACTCACTGGTCATGAGAGGGTTCATATTAACTTTATTAACTGGTTTAACTGTGTGAAAAAATGTTTCTGTGTGTGGTGTGCATACGTATGTGTACATAAAATATCCGGTCCCCCAAATTTGAGTACTAATAGTGTAATTAAAATTAATCAATTTGTAGGAAAATCCCATTACTAAATCATGTACATTTTCCTGGAATGAGCAGTAACAGGGAACTAAGCATTCTAACCTTGAAATTCCAGTCTACTTACAGAACACACCTGATTCTTATGTTCCTTTTAGGTGAGACGACCTAATTAAAGGTAAGTCTACTTAACTAAAGCTGACATGTTAAATCTCAGTGGGTTGAGATGACATATCATGGCTGTAGAACTCCCTTTTCATGTCTTACCTACTGTTCTTCCTACAGTTCTTCACACAGGCCTCCTTTTCCCCACATGATGAGCAACACTGCAGATAGTTTATATCTAGTCAGTTAGCAGTAGTAGTTCATGTGGCTCTCAAATTATGGAAAATGGCTACTGATGTTAATAAGACTCTTCATAGGAAGAGCCAAGTCACTTTCTTCTGCTGGGTCGTCGTATGTTCCTCCGCTCCTGACATTCTTCCTGTTCAGATGGCTCACCATGGATGTGTTGGATATCTGTCTGGAGCCTTCACCTCTGGAGCTGGAGGCTTCCCTAGCAAGCAAATCCCATTCAGGATGTTCACAATCAAAGCACCACCAGCTGGAGGTTCCGTATGATGGTGTATCCCTGTCCAGGACCTTCAGAAACTGTAGCACTGTTGCCTGGAAATTCCCACCTTGGTGGCTGAGATAGGGGTCAATGGCAATATGAAGGTCCTGACCAAGGTCAAGGAGAGAGGAGGCTACTCTCTGTAACGTGGCTAAACAGTCAGTCCCAGAGGAAGGATGACACCATTCAGTTCCATGCATTCTGAGTTAGAAACTCAGTCCTGCAAGATCCAGTTCCTCTTCCTCTGGTCTGCATTGGCATACGGTACCCTCAAATGTTGCATTGCAGCAAAAGTCAATAAAACCCTTCAGTTTTGTACTTTTGTAGAGTACAGTGTTGTACAGTACAGTGTTGTATGTAAAAGTAGGGGCAGATAAAGGGCAGGGTACCTGCCTGACTCTGCCCAACAATAGCTCTGGTCACAGACTTTGAGCACTGATCCGTATGGTAGAGTGCCAAAATTTGTCACATCTAAGAGAAAACTGTTGAATGGTTGGTGAAGGCAGCTGATAGGGAGGAAGTCTGTATAACACCGGGGCAGAGGCTAACTTGGTTACCCTGAAGGGCATTCTGTGGAACCTTGAGGAAATGTAGCTTCTGTAGTAGAGTGAGATAGTAACTGCGGTCCTGGTTTAGAAAAGTCATAGCTACTCTCCTGCTAGTAGGGACCTTAAATGTTGAGGCTATTAGCAGTTTTGCTGTTTGAGAGATGAGAAAGGATAGATAACTTTTCACAATACAACTATATTCTATTCGGTAGGGGTTTTGTTGTTTGTTTGTTTGGGTTTTTATAAACATTTCTGTTCTCCCTTCAAAGGATAAAAGGTACTTTTCTTAAGTGCTCGGATCTAATAGCATATATACAGTTTGTTTTTTTTTTTCTTTTTTTTTTTGTTTGACAAACAGATGTTGCACTGTATGACCTTGCACACAGGTCAACTTTTAAGATCAGAGCCTTCATGTGGAACTTGCTCTCAATTTTCAAGAAGTTTTTAACTGTCCAAATTTCAGTTTTATTTTTCTAGCTATTAGCAAAGAAGATATAACTCGGAATTAGTCTGTCTGTACATATATAAATATACTTCTGAAGGGCACCAGTTTATGCTATTTTTCTCTAATTCCCCCTAAGACTTTTAACCTGTTTAGTTATGCAGTATGTTTCCGTTCCACAGTGCAGATTTCACAGTGCTCTTCTGTGTTTTAGATCAGTTAACCTTTCCTTACAATTATGAATGTTTTGAATATGAGTTCCTACTCAGTATTATTATGATTTATTAGATCTTAATCTATAGTCTTAAATTTGTAATCTTTAATGGCTCCTTTCTAAAGCTTGTGTGGGAAAATAGCTGCACTTAAGTACTTACAGAAGTCATTCAGAAATTAGATTTACTCAAGATGATATTTATAGATTAATTGTCCATGAGTTCTCAGCAAAAGTTTAATGGAAAATTGAGAACCTGTAAGTTAGGGTCAATTGGGGGTAATTTTTAAAATAGCTCATGAAGTTTTTGTGGTCAGCTATAGCTCATGTGGTTGTGGCCTGTGGTCGTTACTCAGTGCAGTGCTCTAAAGTCTGTCCTAATAGCAAAGCATCTATTGTCTTCAACAGTGGAAGGGGTGGTGAAGATATCAGAAGTGAAGCATGCATTTAGTACTCTATTTGCATTCTTTGAGACTGCAGAATCTAAACATAATTGGATTGTATTTGTATGAGTTTCATATATGTGTACTTGTACTGTACATTTTCTGTGTATAGTAAAACTGCAGTCATATACTGACAGTACTTACTGGGTACTTTTGATCCTTTTTAGCATTGGCTAGATTTTGTCTGCTGGTCAAACAAGACCAAGTCACTTGATATAAATTTTTAATAACTTCATATAGAATTTGGACATCTTTTTAAGTAAGTGATATTTGAGTAAGTATAAAGAATGATGTCTGGTTTGGGTTTTGGGTGGGAGTTTGGTGGTTTTGGTGTTTTTTTGTTGTTGTTGTTGTTTGTTTGTTTTGGTGTTTTTTTTTGTGTTGGTTTGGTTTTTTTTTTAGTTTGTTTGTTGTTTCTAAATTTTGGGCATAGAGGATGTCTGCCTGTCCTTAGGCATCACATGTTTTTACTGGAATGACCATTCATAAAGTATTCATTTGGACATCATGAAGTAAAGTTTTTTCCCTGTCCTATCTCCAGTTTTCACGCATCCATGTCATATTTGTCCTTCTTCCTCTTTTTCTGTCTTCTGTTCCCACTATTTCTGTTTGTACAAGTTTGATCTGTAAAATTACCCTGGCCTAAGGTCTGTGATGGACAGCCTAACAGTTTGCAGTTTTAATGGCCACTTTCTTTTATCTCTAGGGAAACAAAAGGAGGACTACGAAATGCTATAAATACTGGGAGACTGTAAATCAGCCCTAGTCCTGCTGCTGGACTGAAAATGACTGTAACAGTAAACATGAAATGTGTGACTTTGTTGCATGAGGCATACTGCTTGGTGGCAGGATTTGGAGTATTTTTGTGTGTGACTTTGAGAACTGAAAATGTGAACTGATAGGAACAGCAGCATTTTGCTTCAGAAGTGGTGAGATACAAGAAGCACTCCTAACCCAAGGTAGGGAAAATCTGGAAGTTTCAGAGCTGTTTTGCCCCTGTGATGATTATATTACAAAAGCAGTACATGATGTCATGTTGTTCTTCAGGTACTTGCTTGGGACAAACTGCATGGCTTATTCATATTTTTTTTTTCCTTAGAATAAAATACCTGCTTTAAACCTTTTAATCTCTCTTCCCAGCCATTGTAGACCACAGTCTTACAGACTGAGGTGCACACATAGATGTCTGCATTAAACAAGTGAAGTTCTATTTGTACATATGTACTCACATGTGAAGAAGAGAGAAGTGTCAAGAATTCAGGCATGATTTAGTGTCATTGTGTATGAATAGGCAAACTCTTAAGTACTGAATTGATGACCTTTAAATAAAAGGGGAATTCATTACAGTTAGTAACCATGATTTTCAGAAAAAAAAATCATAGTGTTGCCGTTAAGATTCTTAATGGCTTTAGAGATTTGTCAGTGTGGATAAACCAAAAGAAAAAAAAAAGAACAAAACCCTCTTGTTATTTGGTGTACTAGCAAATGTCAGTGACTGTACTTTCTTAGCACAAACTAAAGAAGATAACCCCAAATCTTATGATACTCTTGCATACCTCGTTATTATGATCTGTGAGGATAGAACATTTTTCTTTAAATCTTCTCATGTAAGACTGAATTCAGATGGATTTGTATACTAAGCATGAGATTTAAATACTTAGAACTGCACATAATACCTTTAGTAATGCGTGGATCAAGCTACTGACAGGCTGCAGAAGTCTTGCTTACTCTGCCTGGTGCAAGTCTTAATTGTCTCAGTGCACTAATCAGTAATAGCAATATGGGAATTTTCTGAAGGTCTGAAATCATTCTCACTAGGAGAATCATCTCCGCATTTTGTGGTGGCTATAAACCTACTATGTGTACATGTATAGATGATGCTATAGCTTCTGAGTGTTACACAGATGTATTACTGATTTTGGACTCTTAAGTTTTTATCATTCACTTTAGGGCATTATTGCTTATATATATGCACCTGTGGAAGGGAAGCAGTCAGGTGCTCAACAGTTATGAGGCTAGAGTCTAAGATGAGTCACACTGGAATTTGACTATTTCTTGTTAACTTGTCAAAACACTGGATTGCAATACAAAGCTTGTAGCAATACTTTCTACACATGTAGAATGTGCTTTCTCTTTTGTTAATTTTCAAAGAAATGGAAGGAAAAAAATGGACACAGCCACCTTAATTTTTTCTTTAGATCAGAAAATGTAATATTTTATTCAAGTGTTTAAATAGAACAATTATTCTTTTCCCTTTAAATATAATTTTGAAGTGAATTAACTACTTGTGACAGGTGCTTTTTGAGCATTCATGGAGAATTAAGTCCTTTTTTTACCAAATCACATAACAGTGTCAGTCAAAGATTTCTTAATCTGTTGTCTTTAGGCATCACAGCTTTCTTTTGGAGTGACCATTCCTAAAAATAAAAGGAAAGCAGTAATTCCAGAACACCTTTTTTTTTTTCTCCTAATGTCAGTTATTGTCTGCTAGGATGATTGATGCTTCTTTGCTTTGAACTAAACTGAGATTGCTGGCTCACTTCTTGTCCTTGAAAAGCATAAAGGTAAGAACTTTTTACCTGGAGAAGATCTTGAAGTGGAGGACCAATGCTGAGATGCCATTTTACTGCAGTTGGAGTCTAAAATAAGAGATAAATAGTATTCTCCAGTTTTTTTCCGCCTGTGCCTGTCATTGGCAGTGTACAAAGGTTTAGTGCAACCTTGTTTAATAACAGGAATAGAAAAAGGAAGAAATAGCTACACACTCATTAGAAACAAAATCAATTTTTACTTTTAAAAACTACCTGCTTTCAATTAAGCAGGAAATTATCTAACCGGTTACTTAATTTGCTCTGGCTGGCAGTCTCTCAACTGCTTTATGCTGAGTGGAGCATGAAATTAAATATGTAACAACTATCCTAATGGTTATGTTTTTAGAAAACCAGCATTTAGGAATGGTATTTTGTGTAGTATCAAAAGAAATAATGGCATAAAAATAAATTACTACTGCTTCAATGCATTTGATATTTAAAGGAAAGAAATTACTTCGCTTTTGATTCTGTTATTCTGATTAATAACAAAACAATCTTTGGTTTGACTGATGCAGATCTATGCTTGGGAATTGGGTTTTTAGGTGGTTGTTCCCCCTCCCCTGCTTTCAGGTTGTATATGCTGGGTGAAAGTGTTGGTGCCAATCTCTTCCTGGTTCAAGTGTCAAGTTCCACCCCATGAGCATCTATTCTGTGTGCGATATGCCTTTTTGGTAAAATTATTGTAGGAACCTTCAAGATATTTTGAAATATTCCATTTGATGCTGTTTGCTGGGTCTTCCTCAGGGTACGCTCAAAGTCGTATGTTACAGGTCATTACTGAATTTTTCAGAGGCATCCCATTAGAGTTCAGTACTGGCTCACATATATGCTGTTAAAAAAATTGGGAATCTGGTGCAGAATGCTTCTTATTTTGAATTAGGGGAGAGCTTCAGCTGAAGGCCCAAGGTTAGGCTTGTGAAGGTACTTGAATCAGCCAGTTCCTTGTGTGTCTTAGCATCAATCCATCACTCTCTTCCCTGCCCCGAACATGGCAGAATGATCCACAGGTTTGCACTATGTAAACTTGGCCATGCAGCCATCTAGGAAAATATATTTTCAATTTTAATGTAATGCCTTTGGTTTGATTAATTTGGTGACACAAATCCATAGACTTTCATTTTCATTTAGATGTAACAACAATTAAATTATTTATACTGTGATGCTAAGTTAGAATGAGTCTTTTTAAGATCTATAAGTATGTCAAACAGCTATATGGATCACAGAAATATTCCTTTTTTAACAAATAATAAAAAAATAAAGAAATGCTAATGCCAGAGTTAGGGTTTGAGGTGCAGTAACTCATCGTGTTTTCTGGTACCTTATTTTGTTCTTCAGTTGAGTTTTAGTGCTATATGGGTTCCAAAGAAAATCAATGTCATTTTGTAGATTCTTTAATGAACACATTTCTTTTCTCTACAAACTTGTGAGTTTGAGCCACTGAAGTGGTAAAATTATTGATCTGTTCTTTAATTCTTAACTCAGACATTAATTGCCTGCTTCAACTTTTGAAAATGCTTTGAAATTTGGTATAAAGTGTTGGTCCTTCCACAAAGTAATCCTGCTATTTTACTCAGAAGTAATGGTTGTGGTAGCAGCTGTCTACATCTTATGAGAATTGCTTGGTATTTATAGTTGGCCATTAGTCTGTCAGGCCATTCTGGTTTTATTTCTTGCATGGGGGACAATTTGCTAATTGTCCAAATAACAAAAATAATAAAAATAAGCTCCAGTTTAGTTGGGTCAGAACTAAAAAAGGATGTCTGACTTTTCCTTTATATTTACATCCCTTTACCCCTCTCTAGTGTATAAGTTAGGAGCTGTCTCCAAGTCTTCAAGAGTATAAAATGAGTTTTATGTTCTGGTGACACACTTAATGAAGAAAGTGGAAAAAAGAAAACAAGTCAAAGAAATGAGCTCTGATGTTCAAAATTCTTTGAGCAGCGTCCCTATGTCACCCCAATATTCTCAAACTTCTGCAGTTACGGTCCTGTGGAAAAGTCACCTTTCCTTATTCTTGCCATTGGCATCAATTTAATTTCAGTGTAACCTGCAATCAGAGTCACTGAGCTGAAAAACTGCTTGCTCTCCCTTCAGTGATGCCTTCCATTGAAGCTGATGTTGTCCTGTCAGCAGCTTAACCAGACAGAACCACTGGTGCCATCTTCATTAGGATAAAAGCTAATATAAACAAATAAAGGCATTAGAATAGATAGCAGAGTGAGTGTATTACTGAGAAATGCTTTGCAGAGTCAGTTACTGTGTCTTTAGTTTTAAAAATATATAAATGTTATATGAATCTGAAATATGCTTTTATTTACATAAAATATTTATACATCAAGCAAGACAATTTCACAACTTTAAAATGTATTTTCCTGTTAGATTAATCTTTTCATATGCTAACCACATTACAAGTAAACATTTTCATAGTCTCCACTACATGAATGTGGCTAAAAGCTTCCTTGTTATTTTATAGTTACAGCATTTCAAATGTATCCCTTTTTGACATGGTTAGGCAGCCTGCCAGTTTTACCACTAAATTATAGCGGAGAAAACACTCAGTAGAATGTGATTAGATTTATTCCTTCTCCCCATGAGTAAGTCAAAGCAAATTTATGTTCAAAATGCAAGCTGGGTTTCAAAGAATTGAATATAGATCCATATTTGTAGAGTTAAAAATGCATGTGAGTTTTGTAGTTGAAAATACATCTTGTTTATAGTGTTGCTTTCTATTACTGCTGTATTTTCTTCTGTTTTGTCACTGTCATCTGTAGAACGGTATAAATGCATTAGCCCATATGAAAGTTAAGGTTTGTATTTCAAAGTCTCAGTGATTAATATGTCTTAATCTTTGTTATTAATAAGGAACTGTATTAAAGTAGCTATTAAGTCTGGATTCATCCCAAACAGTTGCAAGCATTTGCCTAAGGGATCTAATTTAGAAGTGTATTATCTATAATCTGTACTTTTAAGGACAAAGGCTGCATCTGACCAACCTCTGAGTATGTGGTATGGTGTGTGTCCAAACTGTATGATTGATTTGTGCAAATTTGGGATCTAGTTGGGGCACACTGTGGTACCTCTCCGGTGAAGAAGGTCAGGTTTCCTTCCGGTTGTAATCAGGGCAGAATGGGAAGAGATGTTGCGTGCCTGATTTTGACCTGATACAGAGAAGGAACATGGGATAAGCATCAGAAACTGCTAATTAGGAATTGTTTTCCCATATACACATCTAAATATCTTCAGTGGGCTGAACTGCCCCAGTGTTCATCTTTTCCTAAGAACTACAAGCAGACTTATCTTCTAGGGCTTATTCTGTCTCAGCTGCTATCTTGATTCCCTAGGCTGTCTGGTTTGTGAATTATGAATTCTAGTGACCAAACCCCCCTCCAGAAATGTTTCTGAAAGACCATTTGCAGTGGTTTGTGATTATCGTCTATTTATATTCTTTAAGGACAGGAAAGACCATTGTGAACCAGTATTACAAAACATAAACCAAGACATTTTAATCATCAGTCTGTGCTGAAGCCCATTCTGATGATCAATTGAGTTAAAGTATATATTTCACAAAAAACGTAGTTCAAAAGTTAAGGTGGATATAACTGCTTATTTAATCCCCATTCTAAGAGTCAAGTACAATAGGTAGAAATCTCTTATATTCTGTAAATCTTTTATAGAAACAGAAGGTTCTGTGATTCTTCACAGATTCTATGAAGAATCTGATATTATGAATCCAGCACATTTCGCAAGTGATCCTTAAAAATGTACACTTGTTGCTGCTTGCAACGTGTTCTTTTAGTATTGAAGTGAACTGAAACATGTATTTATAATTCCATTTCCTACTGCCAGAGGAATTAAGAGTAACTTTAATGAATATAATGATTCAATTGTCTACCATATATAGATTTGACATTAAACAACTCTTTAAAATCTTATGTGTGAGAATGTACCTAATAATTAACAAAATTTAATAAATGTCACTGTGATGTATATGATTCAATTAATTAGGAAAAAAAACATTCTGTAAAACATGAGCAATTGATGTGAAGATGTTTCATCGGGATTGTCATGGCTGTTAGGTTAAAAGAAACTAGTGTAGGAGGAAGAATGGTCTGACTGTATATTTTTCTCTGATAAACCTCATAAAACTCTGGAATTTCAATTTTAAGAAGATTTTAAAATTTGTTTTAGAAAATGTTCACCAAGACATAACGTGGCTGTGGAAATTGTAAGAATAGTGAGTCAGTAAGCCACACTAGACTAATTATTCTGAGTAGAGAGGTAATGTATATAACACAGCGTGGATTACTTATTCATTCTTTGTGAACAGCTTTCATAATAATGAACCAATTGAAAGCCTGTTGGCATCAGTCAGTGCGCTCCTACTGTTATCATCAACTTCCATTCCAACTCAGAGCCTGATCCAAAGCCTATTGAAGTTGATGAAAATGTTGTTACAGCTGAGGTGGTGTAAAGACCTAAACAAGCTGTTCTGAAATTAAATATGCTACCTCTTTTTAGAACCTTTTTCTCGATCCTTCTGCTAGTTTTGACAGCACCCAGCTCTTGGGAGAACTTTCATTGAGCAAATGTTGATTTTTAGATCTAACTTTCTAAACGGGGTTATTCTACTGAATGTTCAAAATATGTCCTGCCTGTAACTAAGAAAAATATGACATTGTCAGAAGGAGCACAGAAAGTGTTGTCTATGTTTATAGATAATTACATTTAACTAGGGCACCAGAACATTCATTTAACTTATGATTTGTATACAAATAAAAGATGTAATTGAACTAATTTGTATCACCATGGATCATTAGTAAATGTGACCTGAAAGGATCCGTATTTTGGTCTGAAGCTCGATGAGATCTTATTCCCTTTAAAGAGAATGATAGTAGTCAATGTCTTGCAGCTTTTGGGATGGAGGTATTGCCTTTCCCATACAGACTAGAATTTTACAAGCATTAATTGACACTGATGTTCCCATTGAAATAAGTTGGTCTGTTCATGTGATGGAAATTATGATTTTTATTATTATTTTTTTTAATTTCTTTTTCACAAAGACATGAGGACATAATTTATTAACCCTTTTAAAAGATGTCAGTGCCCCACAGGCCTCACGACATGGCAGTCCAAATATACTGGAAAGGGAAAGAATCAAATGGAAAAGTAGTTCCTTTATGCTGTTTGTGTGAGGCTGACCTAAAATGGCACTACAAGTTGACGTAGGGTTACTCACTGAAGATGCAGTCAAGACAGATGTCTATCATGTTTCAGTGGAGGTGAACTCAGTAGTTATGAATTCTAAAGTATGTTACTTGTATATGTCCTAATAGTCATATTCACAGAAATTTTGATTCCAGAGTGGAGATATTTAAGAAAGGTGACATTAATTTTGTCCATAGGCTGCTGTATCATAATAATGCCATTTCCCTTCAGCCAAACCAATTTCCAGTAGTCTTTTTCTGCAACAAAATTAAATAGAAAGCATGTGTTCTTACACTTACATTAACTGCATGCATACACTCTCTGGTCATCCTCTGCTAACATACAGGAAGGAATGAGAGTGGGCCAAACCAGCTGTTTTAGTTAGGTGGGGAAAAAAAATCAGGGTAGAGGTGGGCTTGCTCTACTTTGAGCTCTGCTCTTTCCAAGGGAAGCACAGAGTTCCAGCCTTGTTAATGTAGGCTTCCACATACCTGGTGAAATCCATCTGTGGGTCCTGAAGGAGCCGGCAAATGAAGTTGCTAAGACACTGTCCATCGTATTTGAAAAATCATGGCAGTCAGGTGAAGTTCCCGACAACTGGAAAAAGGGAAATATAACCCCATTTAATATATAATGGGAAAATAGATGACCTGGGGAATTACATACCAGTCAGCCTCACCTCTGTGCCTGGCAAAATCTTGGAGTGGATTCTCCTGGAAGGCATGCTACGGCACATGAAAAACAACAAGGTGCTTGGTGACAGCCCACATGGCTTCACTAAGGGGAAATCCTGCCTGGCCAATTTGGTGGCCTCCTATGATGGAACTGATGGACAGGGGTAGAGCAGTTGATGTCATCTGTCTGGACTTGTGCAAAGGGTTTGATGCTGCCTCGTATGACATCCTTGTCTCTAAGACGGAAAGACATCAATTTGATAGGTGGACCACTCAGTGGATAAAGAACTGGCTGAATGGCTGCACTCAAAGAGTTGTGCTCAATGGCTCAATGTCCAGCTGGAGATCGATAATGAGTGGTGTCCCTCAGGGATCGGTATTGGGACCAGTCTTGTTCAATATCTTTGTCAGTGACGGGGACAATGGGATTGAGTGCACCCTCAGCAAGTTTGCTGATGACACCAAGCTCTGTAATTTAGTTGATAAGCTGGAGAGAAGAAATGCCATCCAGAAGGACCTTGACACGCTTGTGATGTGGGCTGATGCCAATCTGATGAAGTTTAACCATGCCAAGTGCAAGGTCCTACACCTGGGTCAGAGCAATCCCTGGCACAGCTACAGGTTGGGTGGAGATGAGATTCAGAGCAGCCCTGTGGCGAAGGACTTGGGAGTGTTGGTTGATGAGGAAATGAACATGAGCTGGCTTCAGTTGCACTCACAGCCCAGAAAGCCAACCGTATCCTGGGCTGCATTAAAAGGAGTGTGACCAGCAGGTCGAGGGAGGTGATCCTGCCCCTCTACTCTGCTCTTGTGAGACCTCACTTGGAGTA
>JASSUY010041989.1:13912-25468 GCA_032466535.1 Forpus xanthops
TTTTTTTTTTTTTTGTTTTTTTTTTTTCCTCATCTTTCAGTACATAGATACTTTGTGATACTTTGGAAATAAATTGGGGTTATACAGTAACTGAATCTGCTGTTGGCTCATTAGCATCAAAACTGAGTGTGTGGAACTACAGGAGTGGAGATAATAGGTCATGCAAGACTCTTAAACTGCAAATAGGAAAATCCAAACAAGTTTTAGAGTTGATTTTGTCTCAGACTGAAATAACGGGTCAAGTTCAGTGAGGGTGATGTCTATTGAGTCAGTGCTTCTGGTAAGTTGTTTCCTTAAATACAGAGCCTGAGAGAAAGATAGTGGTTGAGAATCAATGTGAGCCTGGATGCTAAAAAACGATGTGCAGTTCATTGCACAATACCCAAATTTTTCCTTAGTAACACAAGATGTTTCAATTCTCTTTCTTTATGTTTCTCTGCCTATTAAAGTGGAATGTCATCAGTGATGATCCTTTTAAAAGATTATGAATTACTTGTGCAATAGCAGTCATAAAAATGTAGTGGACTGCATAAGGACAAAATGGCAGTATACATTTCTGAATTAATCTTGAAACTCCAGTCTGAATCTTGAAATACATCATCAGTTTGCCAAGACCACATCCTATACATGGATCTCGGGTGTGAGGAAGGCACTTAGCTACTATATTAAACAAATACAGTCATTTAGGACATTTTTTCTGTGCAAATTTTTAGCATCAGAGTTACCCTGCTGTTAGTTTCCTTCATATGACCATACAAAAAGCATGGCCTTGTCTTCACCCTCTTTTTGTTGTCCTGTCTGAGTAGAGCAACTGGGGGACTGATTAAGATTATAATAATTATTTGCCTTCAGGTAAATTAGAGGATGCATATAATGTCAGCAGCCAAAGCTTTACACAAGGTTCTAATAAACCCTTTGTGGTGAGTTAAATTCATCCACTTGGGATCAAAGAGATCATAGTATTCAGACTTTCATATTTTCACATGCCATCTTACTTCTAGTTTCTGGCCTGAGGACAGCCAGGATTTTTCACCAGGGTTGGTTCTCTGCAGTACAGAAATGTTCCTTGTGAAAGTCCTCTTAGAGGCAGAGCAAGATCTTCCAAATTTTATGTACTAGCCTCACTCCCTTCTTCTTGAGGACAATGAGATCAAGTTTTATCCTTGCATGACATCGTACAGTGTGCTTTTAGAAAAATGACACAAATATGTGAAAATATTGTCATAAAGTTTTGAAGTTTGTGTACACTTCAACATGTTTGTGCACACTTCAACATGTCCATTTGAAGCATGAGAATTAGGTGCAAACCTCTGCTCTTCAGGCAGTGAATGGCCCATTTCCATCCATCTCTTCACTGATCTTTAAATCAACTAAAAAATTTGAGATACATTACATTTTTATTTTTGCAGACTATTTATTTCATCCTTGTGGATCATACCATTGTTAGTAACTAAATAGAGGCCAGAGGGAAGTTCTGCAGTTTGTGTTCTTTGAAGAATTTTGTATTTTTAGGCAGAATGAAAACTACTGATTTTGCAGATTTTTATTTGCCTCTTAGCTACTTTTTTTTGCTTTTAATGCACCTATATGAAGAATTAGAATCGACCATGGAATGGTTTGGGTTGGAAGGGACCTTAAAACTCATACAGTTCCAACCCTCTGCCAAGGGCAGGGACACTTTCCACTACACCGGATTGCTTTGAAGTTCTAGGTTCTAATTGAGTAGCTTTCATTATATTTCTCCATGTTAGTGACAACTAATACAACTGACTATCTGACTCCAGTTCTGTACTGCAATTGTGAGAAATGTTTAAATGCATATTTACTTTAAGTCCAGTTATCTTCACATCCTTTATTACACGGTTGACCAAAAGTTTGCTCTGTCTGTATCTGCCTAAGGAACCTGTTTGTTTTTTAAAGGCACTTGGGTAGGTAATATTGGGCTTCTACTTAACTCACCTGAGAGACACTGCTGAAGGGTTAACTCATCAAGTGCCAACAGAGGTGTAAAGGAAGCAGGCTATTTGATAACTGACGGTTCACTTGTTTAATATGGTGATTTTTAAAAAAGTTAAATTCTGCCACTGACTGTACCTTTTCACATACAAAATAAAGCATTTGTTCTTTTAAATACTTCTCTTCTTTTTTAGCAGATTTGTTAAAATTTCACCTAGTTGAGCTTGCCACTAAACCTTACTTCCATTGAGCATATAATTTCTAAAGGAATTGTCAAGGAGTTTGCTTCATTCACTGATTTGTGATCATGAGATATACTTGGAATGGCACGGGAAAAACATGTTGACACCATGTTTGAAACGCAAATGTTACATATTCCTCTTACATAAAGGGGTAAAGGGAAAAAAAAAAACCAAACCAAACCCAACCACTTAATGTAAGGCTGTCATGCCATCTAGTGGCACTTATTTTCATTTTAGTTAGTCTTTATTATTCTAAGGTACTATTTTTGGCCTTGTTGTGCCTTAGTGGATCTGATCTGATGCTTCAGGAGAACATCATTACAGTAAGACACATGTGCTGGACAAAATTTTCCATTTCTCTCCTTGCCTGCTATCAAAAAAAAAAAAATGTTTAGCCACTGAAAGTAAGTAAAGTTACTGAATTAAAAATCAATGACAGTATTCACCTTGTGCATTTTAAAACAGAAATATATATATAAAAAGAAAATGGGTTTGTAAAAATCTTTATAATGTACTACTTAAATTTACACTTACAATATGTATAGTAAAGTCATGGTATGATACTTATTTCAGGGGAAGTTTAGATTGGATATGAGAAAGAAATTTCGTTGCTGTAAGGTTAGTGAGGCACTGGAATGAGTTGCCCAGGGAAGTGTGAATGCTCCATTGGTGTTCAAGACAGGGTTGGACAGAGCCTTGGGGATGGTGTGATACAGTGGGAGGTGTCTCTGCCCATGGCTGGGGGGTGGAACTAGATGATCTTATGGTCCTTTCCAACAATTCTATGATTCTGTGATTCTATTATGGATATGTAAAATGCAACATTTGAGGAAAACAGTTACATCTTTGCTATATTCCCCTAAGAAAACTAGCAAGGAAAATGATAATTGAGCAAAGGGAAGCGTAGAATATCTACTTTGTTTTAAAAAGTCACTGGTCAAAGTCTCACAAAGAAATACGGATGGTACTTTTATATATATCTGCTCTGATTCTGTGACATCTGGGGTTCAACCATCCCATTTGTGGTTTATCTCAGTCCTTGCATTCTTTAAATGAGCTCACATGTATTAGTCACCTGGAAATGATTTTGCTGCATACATAATACACTGCTTCAGCCACTGCACACTCACACAGCATCCTCAAAGATTGCTCATTTGAACAAGCATCCAGCAGTAAAAAACCTTGAGGGGAGAGAAATCCTCCAGTGTCCCTTAAAGCTATTTTGGAATGGCTGTGTTGGTTCTATGAATTGTCCACCAAGGGGTCATTGTTTGCAAAAGGAATGAAGATTCCTAATTCCAGCTGCTAAATTACTAAAGCTAGAAAATGCAAGCATCTCTCAGTCTGGTCTTTGTAAGACAATAATGTGTATCTGTATTGATTTTAAAACATTTTTGTTTCTTTCTAAACCCCTTTGAACTCTTTCAGCTATTTTTTCCCTTAATTCTCACTTAGAATTGTAGAATAGTTTGGGTTGGAAGGGACCTTAATGACCATCTAGTTCCCATAGTTTTGTGTTTTCTCAAGGACCATTTTTTAACCCCCATCTTGAAACAGCCATACTTGGTTAACAATCCTGCTTCATCTGTTACCTTCCAGTGCTGATCCTTATGTTTTCCACACACTTTTTGCAGGATTCCCTGTACTTTTTTCCTTTTTTTTTTATTAAACTAAAATTAACTGAAATGACTGAAAAAACAGCCAGATTTGCTACATGTTCACAGCCATCCTGAATTCCAGTGGAGAAGAATAAATAATTACAGGTGTAGGAGTGAAAAGTTAACGAATTGGCCCTGAGCAGAATGGGTACACTGAAGTCCCAGAGGTCTGAAAAGCATCATGAATTGTTAAGACTTTGGTATGAGCAAATGAAATGTCACTAAAGCTACAAATGCAGCTTGTGAGTTAAGCTAGCAGCTTTTGTAGGCCTTGGAAAGCTTTGAAAATAGATTTTTGAAGAGATTTCCCCTTCCCTCTGTGTTTATATAATTAATGCTAGTAAGAAGAATTTTACTGTATTTTTGAAGTCTCTTTTGTTTGTAAATGCATCCACCCCAGTATAACAGACTTGCACCCACTGGGAACACTCAAGTGCATAAAATTATGTACGTATTTCTAATTTTTTGCAGAGTTTGGATCTGCACATTTTTGTCATTGTGTCACACTGCATTTTAAAATACCTTAATTAAAAAAATATTTCTACTTTTTAGGCTGTGTGAGAAGGGATTATCATCTAGAAGGATCTGCAAGTAGCTTGTGTTTGTTCCTCTCTTTTTTGTTCGTTTTCTCTAAATACCAGGAATAAATTCAACTTTAAAGAAAGATAAAGGTGTCCGACATCTGCTGGGTTTGATAATTCCATTCTGCAGTTGTGGTAATGGTTTTGCTGCCTGTAACTGTTAGAATAATTAAAACTGCTCAGCTTGAGTAGCTAAATAAGCTCTGAGCCCATGCTTTCACAGCCTCCTCTTCCATAAGTGCATCTCACACAGCCACAGACCCACTGCTAGTTGTGAAGCAGGGGAAGATGTGAAATTGGGCACAGGTCATTTCCCTAGGAGATTGGTTCTGAACTTTATATTCTTATCCTGAAAATTCAAGTTCCCTGTGAGATAAAGTTCAGAATTTTATGGGTACTGACCATATTCCAAATTTGGCATTATAATTGGTGCTGAAGTGGTAGAGTAGGGAGAAAGTTTGTCATTCATTTATGATGCTTCCTTCTGCTATGGTTAATTCAAGTTCCCATCTTAGTCTGACTCTTCCTTTGTACATGAGCTGCAAGTGCTTGGATTTGAAGACAAAATCCTGGGATGATGATAATATATGTAGCTTTGAAATAATACATTTATTAAATTTAACAGCAGGAATAACAAAAACTCGAGCTTGTCATTGTCAAAGTTGTTCCAAAAAAATCAGTCTTTTACTATAATTTGGGGGTAAATAGGTTTACTAAATTGGAAGAAAACCTCTGTCAAGCTTAGTGGTGTGTATGATGTCTGATTTCCAAAAGCACAGTTTGTTTTTTGAAGCTATACTTCTTGGTGCTTTAGTTTTGGCTTGTAAGGTTTGAAAAACTCTTATTTTCTGTAGTATTTGCATTCAGTACAAATTTAAGTAAAAGCTGTTAACCTGTTTTAAAATGCATGTAGGTAATAGCCCTTCTAAAATTGCCTTTTTTTTTTTTTTTTTCAAAATTTGCATTAATTTTGTTGTGGAGATCCTACAGTCTCTCTCTCCCCCCTGTTTATCTAGGACAAAATGTTTTTGGTTTTTTTTGGGGGGTGTTTGCTTGTTTGGGATTTTTTTTGGTTTTTTTTTGGTTGTGTGTTTTAGGAAAAGGTTTAGCTTCTTCATTTTTCTATGCTGACCATGCAAGGTATTGCAGTATTCTTTTGTATGATGCAATGATTCCTTTATTTCTTGACTAGAGATAAAGCATTGATTTCATTTGACATGTATTGTTGTAATTTTTGGAATATTTAGATGTCTGTAGAAAGCATTTATATTAAAAAAAAAATAATATTTTGCTCCGTTCTCTTAAATCAAACCTCTTTACTGTTGCTGTTTATAGGTTGCTAAAGCATGTCAGGCTGCTCTTAGAAAGCCATAAATACAGAAGGTTTTTTTTTTTCTGGGACTTTTTCTGAAGAACAGAGAAGAACTTGCTCATGCAAATATGTTTGAAAATGAGAAAAGGCTGATGTAGAGGGAAATCGTGTCTCAATGCAGAGATTTTAACAATTTAAAACCACATGAAATAATGTAGATGAAAACATTTTGATTTGTACTGGTGGATTAGAAGATGTATATAGTGTATAACCCAAAGTTCATCTCCAAAATAATTTAGCAAAATATAAAACCAAGACCTCTAGCACTGGTGTAAACATATGGGGAGCAAAGGAGGACAAGAAGGGTTTTAAAATTAACAGTAAAATGCAGTTGAACAGGAAAATAATTTTTTGTTTGAATTTATGATAGCTTGTCTAAGCTTTGCAGAGAATAAGTTACATATTTGTGCTTATCAGCAGGCTGTGCCAAGGCAAGAGTGTCATTTGGAGAGCTAATTTAGTTTAGGCCTGATTAGAATTAAAATGTGTTAATGAAGAGTGTCTACACTGTGATGACTGTTGCTCCTGATGGAGATGTCTGCAAAAAAAAGCAGAGAGGAAGCTAAATTAATGAAAGTATATGAATTGTAAGCTAACTTGGATAAATTCAATTCACACATACTTTATGGTTCATCATCAGTACTCTTAAAAAGAGTACAAAGCCCATTTCATTGAGAATGGAAGCACACAGCTAGTAGTAGTTATAAAGCACTTCTAAACCATTTTATGAAACACAGGAGTCTTAAGGAGGTACATTAAAATGTTCTTCCTAGTAATTTTTCAATACTGCTACTATAATATAAAAATGAAATGAAACTACTTTGTAGTCTTATTTCTTTCCATTTGGACTGTAAATAGTTAAGTGATGCCAACCCTTTTAAGCAGGAATAGTTTGAAAGCAAGAAAAGATAAATATTATTTGCATTTTCAGAGACAGAATATATTACTTGGCAATTCATTTTTTAAAGAAGAAGAGGACAACAAAGGTTTTTTTGTTTGTTTCACTTCTTATCACTTAGAACTTTAAATGAATAAATGAAGAGATATGCTCATTATGAGAATTCCTGTCTGGCTTATGACCTTGATGCAAACAGAACCTTTTCCTCTGCTTTCCTAAGCATTTAAAAAGCAGTAAGAGTGTGGCATGGGCATCCTCATCCAAGTCTGCATGGAGCTGTTAGGGACTGGTTGAGCTACTGTCCTGCTTTCTGCAGTGTCCTTAAATATAGTAATTTAAACCAAATTGGTGATGTGCTTTAAAGCATACCTAATGTCCTGCTTTGACCAGACAAAACACTTTTTTTCTTGAGCTGAAAAAAAAATTTCCCAGCTAGGAAGATGTTCATGTGAATCTAATCTTAATGAGCGTTGTTATTTTAAGCTGAAAAAGGTGGGTTATTTTCATGCCATGCTGACAGGATTCTCTTACTCAAGTGGTATGCATTCCATTTTGTATTCCTCAGCCCAGGCTTTGCTCATTGGCATGTTGGCTCTTGGTATTTTGCAGTTGGCAGATACATGCAGCCTCCCATTACTCATGCCTGATAATTGCAGTAATTCTTTTTGAACTTCATTTATATATTTTCCTGGTGTGTGTGTGTGTGTGTGTGTGTTTCTTACATAAGGTTGTGCTATCTAGTATAACAAGTCATAGGGTATTGCAATATGTATATATTGGAATACAGATGGGTATTTACAGTAAATTCAATCTCATCAGAAATTCAGTCTCAATAGGAATTGAAATGTGAGCAATATTTAGGATTAGTTATTTGACTGTGGGTTATTGTAAATTTTGCAATTTATCTGTTACAAAACATGGTCGATAAATGTAACTAAATGAGTAGAAAAAGGATGAAAATGTCAATGCAAAAAACACCGTTGCATTTTGAAGCAAGTAAATTATTTTCCCAGCTTTTGAGAGGGAAGTAAATGTAAATATAAACAGATTTATTGAAATCTGTCATACTTAGTAGAACATTGTCTTTTAAATTCTTTTATTCCACTGGTATTAGGTACAAGAAAACTAAACCACACCATATTCTATAATCATACAAACAACTAAAAAAGAGACAGAGTAAAAATTACACAGTTCTTGTATTTAGCAAGGACTATTCTTTAACAATTACAACAGCAATTGTAATTGTTTATCAATAATAAAAACTGATTTTTAACAATTCAACTTGATAGGATGCTATAAGTAAGAGCAGGGAGCTTACTAAATTTGACATTTCTCTTATTGATTTTATTTTGTGTAGTCTGTATTCTTTTAGTATTTTTTAAATATTCTTTTTTAGTAATTTTATCCTTTTAGGGGGGCTTTTTTCTTTTTAAGTTGATAAATACATATGATCCATATAGTCTGCAGTAGCTGTGCAAAAGTTTTTCCTTCTCTGGTTTCTTTTTCACGCAGTTTAGTTCTGCTTTGGTCACCGCTGCATGACAGCAGACTTTGAGATGCTTCCTGTGATACCAAATTATTGATTTTTATACCTGAAGGCAGTAATTATGATATACTGATGTTCACAGATGTGTTTCATTGGCTGTTCTCCAAAAGAGTTTCCAGAATCTTCTGCTGTTGCTGTAACTTGTGTGACACAGGTTTCAAACACTGGTGACATCTTCATCTCGGTTGTGGCTTAGATGTGACATTCTTGCTGTTGTTTTGTTTTCTTTATGTTCTTTTCTCTTTACATTTGTTTGTTTGTTCTTTTTGTTTTATTTCATTGTGAATTTTTGTTTTGTTTTTTTTTTGTTTTTTTTTTTGTGGTTTGGTTTTGGTATTTTTTTTTTTGTGAGTGCTTTGTTGGTGGTGTTGGTTTTTGGGTTTGTTTGTTTGTTTTGTTTTTTAATACACTGGTGTATGTATCAGTTCTTGAACTCCATTTGGGAAGTTAATTTTAGCTGAAGATAGTGTGCAGTAGTGTTGTTTACACCTCCTTGTAGTCGTCACAACGTTCCTGTGGTGGTTTAGGAGGACTGGGAGGCTGCAGGAGTGACTGGAAACCCTTAAGAGCCATTTCAGCCTCTGGAAATTACTGGTAATACTCTTCTTCCCCCAGTCAGATTAGCTTTGAGAGATTGGTTTCCCTTAGATAGGCTGCAACATCATAAGCAGAATCTGGACCTGAAATGCCAGATACATTGTTTGAAGAGCATCCTTATGCACAAAGAGGGCTCTGGAAGATAACCCTTCGTTCTACTCTGTCTTAATCCTACCTAATGGCTAAAGTTGCTGTATTATTTAATTATATTTTCTATATTTTGGCATGTTTTACCGTTTCTACTTTAATACTGATTATTTTTTATTTTTTTATTTTTATAAATTATTATTTTAGCATCGTAGCACATAATACCATGTACTTATATATCATTATGATATTATATAATGTTTTAATGTAGGATGTTATTTTTTTTTTATATTGTACAATATATAATCATAATATTTGCATATAGCATAGCATATTGCATTTTTTTTTACTTTTTTATAAGTCATGTGCCTCTAATCCTTAGGTGGAAGAGGTACTTTTTGTACTCTGTATTGTTGACAGCCCTCTTTCTCCCTGCTAGCTGGGGTGAGCAAGGAAGTCTTTGATTCATTGGCATGGCACCTATCCACTTCCTCTGGTGAACTTTTGAGGCAAATGAGAGAACTTAGTGGGGAGGAAATCCATTACAGGTTTTCAACTATCCAGATGCTTAATTTTGAGTTGGCAGAAGGCTGAGGTAGCAGCAAGAAGTATTTGTTTCTTAAACATGTGAAGAATCAACTTTTTGTCTTCAGAAGACAAGTGCTACACTGACCTGTTAAAACTCTGTGAACACAGGTTTTAAGTTAGTGGGCTTGAGACCTGCCTAGACCCAGACCTTCACAAAAATCTGAGGCAGCTACTCACATCAGGGCACAGCAAATCAAACCATACAGACTTATCGTCAGGCGTTAGAAACCACCTTTTGGAAAGTAAAGTTGCAACTTTTTATTAGTAGGCTTCTTTCTCTTGTTACTGCAATGGGGTATTTGTGTCACTGTTTTTAATAATTCAGTTCTATGAAAAAAAAAAACACAGTTTTAGATGTTTCTATAAACTGCATAGAAATGTGAACCCACTGAGGAGAGAGGGAAAAGCAGGTTTCCACTATGCTTAAAAGGATCAATATTCTGCCAATAGCACACAGTTAGTTATATACTAATATTAGTAATGTGATTCCTTATTAAGATATGGTTGACTTGAGAGGCACTACTCATTTCCCTTTTATGAACTATAACAACTGTAAATAAAGTTTAGGTTTTGTTTGCTGAGTGAGGTAAGCCCAATCTAATATACTCACTAGAGTGTCTTGCTGCACCCCAGATAATGCACTAGGTTGACCTTTATGGAAATTGTTGAAATTCTAATTTTCTCATGCTTTTACTGCTTTACAAGGGCCTGCATGTTTACAGCCCTCACCACATGCAGAACCCTTTTTAATTTATTTCTTTCTTTTTTATCAGAGACTCTCACCATCAGAGAAAGGGCATGAATGAAGACTCTCTTCTATAGCACAGAATATCAATTGCCTTTTAAATAATCTTATCACAATTGTCACTGAACTGTCTTCTCCAGTTTGTATATCCTCTGTATATAAAATTGCTTTCTAGTACCTATTTTGAATTTGTGTCTATATAGTTTACGTTATTTCAGCTTTCATCTGATTCCAAGATGTGAGAAAATCTATTAATCTTTTTATGCAAGATCATAGGAAAAATTCTTTACTAATTATTGGTAAAATAATTATAATTCTTTTGCTAGCTATTACTACTATTAATACATGATTGCTAGCATTGATTGTCGCTAGTATTTTTGTTTATAACAGAGGGGTGCTGATGGAGCTGAAATATGCCATTCATTGGTCCATAGCTACAGCTGACTAGATGATGCCTATGTAGGTATATTTGTTTCTTTTCAAAGAGACACCAAAAAATGGGTTTAAAAGTGCAGCAGTTCATTTCTTATTAGAGATGGCACCTGGGCAGTCCCAGCGGACTCCTTTCCTTTATCTCTCCTTTGTCTCCAGTGGCAGTGTCATGAACAGAATTGAGCTCCTCTTTTGCAATACAGAGAGTCAGTTTTTTGTTCCTGCGTTCACAGTCAGAGCATACTTTTAGCTTTTAATTTTCTTCTGTCATTATAGGTATGCTTGCTTGCCAAAATGTTCCTCTTCATCATCTGTTTAGTCAGATGTTTGTCCCTTTTTTGTTCTGTATGTAGATCTCACACTTGCCACTAACGTCCTGGTTATTTAGATCCCTAGGGTGGAATAAGTAGAGATGTTAAGTATATTTACTGATACTACTATTTTTTTATCATAAGAGACTGACCTTTGTCACATGTCACATGGGCTATGAATCATGTTGTGCAGTAGTTACTGAATAACACTAGAACTTCACAAGGTGCAGGATGGTATGACAGATTTGGGGTATAAACTTTTGAGAGAGGAGATGTACTGTGTGAGCATGGATCTGCATATGGAGGATGGGACAAGTGCAATATTGAATAAATATTGTTAATGGAACCACATAAACTTGAAATCTGTGTCTTCACAATCTTACATTACTTTTACTGTATTATTATGAAAAAGTGAATGGAAAGTATGTGTGAATTTTTATGCTATTACTACCTCTTTACTTTTCCAAGAACATTTTTGTTTTCTATTCCAGGGTTCGTATCTTTCCCCCTTCTCCAGTGGAAAAGTATAGGTGTGTGATTATG
>JASSUY010041990.1:0-41968 GCA_032466535.1 Forpus xanthops
TTGGTCAGGCAGGATTTCCCCCTAGTGAAGCCATGCTGGCTGTCACCAAGCACCTTGTTGTTTTTCATGTGCCTCAGTGTGCCTTCCGGGACAATCTGCTCCAAGATCTTGCCAGCCACAGAGGTGAGGCTGACTGGTCTGTAGTTCCCTGGCTCATCCATTTTCCCCCTTTTGAAAATGGTGGTTATATTTCCCTTTTTCCAGTCATCAGGAACTTGACCTGACTGCCATGATTTTTCGAGTATGATGGAGTGTGGCTTAGCAACTTCATCTGCCAGCTCCTTCAGGACCCATGGATGGATTTCATCAGGTCCCATGGACTTGTATACTTTCCGGTTCCTAAGATGGTCTCAAACCAGTTCCTCTTCTACATTGGGCCCAAGATCTTCATTCTCACTGTCCCTGTGTCTGCCTTCCAAGGCTTGGGTGGTATGGTCAGAACATTTTCCAGTGAAGACTGAGGCGAAGAAATTGTTAAGAGCGTCAACCTTCTCCAAATCCAGGGTAGCCAATTTTCCTGATAGCTGCTGAAGAGGGTCCACGTTGTCCCTGGCCTGTCTTTTATTTGCAGTGTACCTATAGCATCCCTTCCTGTTATCTTTAACATCTCTAGCCAAGTTTAATTCTAACTGTGCCTTAGGTTTGCTAACCTGGTCCCTAGCTTCCTGCACAACATCCCTGTATTCTTCCCAGGCTGCCTGTCCTTGCTTCCACCTTTTATAAGCCTCTTTTTTTCCTTTGAATTTTCCTCAGCAGCTCCTTGTCCATCCAAGGAGGTCTCCTGGCCCTCCTGCAGTACTTCCTTCTAGTAGGGATGTATCGGTCTTGAGCTTGCAGGAGGTGATCCTTGAAAGGGGTGCTGTTCAGTGTATAAAGAAAAACTTGGTTCTAAGAAGTGCTTGGATCCAAGTTTTGGTTCTTGGTTCTAGAAGTGCTCATATAAAATTGTGAACTTCAAGATATTTAACAGACTGGTGAGTGTTTCTGTTTCAGGTAGTTGGATGGGAATAAGCAATAACCAGTAAGAACGTGACTTTGTGGGTGACCTTCATAGTTTTAGCTTCAATGATTTTGGCAACTTGAGTTCTCGTGTAATTTGTAGACAAGGCCCATCTGTTGCATTTGGAAAGTTTCACGATTTTCAGTTACTAAAAGTCAGAACAGTTGAGTTGGAGGGAGCAGAGGGGAAAAGCAGACATTTTTGGTAAATAATCTAACTTCTATCATGGCTGCAGCTTACATGTGCATTTACTGTTAAGTTTTTTCACCTTACTTGGAAATGAAGCCTTGAAACTATTACAGGAAACTTACTTTTGGTTGTTTTAAAAATTGTGTCAGTGCTATACAGAAATGCTTAGAGGTCTGTATGGCTTTATCAAGTAGCAGCATATGTTCATAAAGGGTGCCATTAAATAGCAGATTGTATGCATTTACCTAGTTACTTTCATGTTTCATAAGCTTTTCCAGCTTGAGTCAGTCTTCCTCTGGGTAACAGGTAAAACAATCTGTAGTTTTGTGGAATGCATCTACTCTGATGCATCACTGAGCCACCACCATATGAGTATATGTAGAGGAATATGTACGGATGACCATGAAGAAATCAGCAGTGCCCGTTTCTGTATTTTGCAGCAGCACATCACAGCACCAGACAGACATTGTTACATGGATTCTGCTGTCTCTCTGAAAGCTGAGACCTTATTTGTGACATAGTCATAGTTGATCTCAGCTGTCTAATTTAGAGGATGAGTTATCAAGTGTGAAAAATGAGGGCAGAAATCTGATACTTAATGACCATCATGGCTGGTTCTGTTTTAATCCTGAGATACAAAATACTCTGTTAGGACAATATCAGCAAAAGCATTATATTATACGTAAGTCTTTAAAACACAGCTTTAGAGAAAATGCACAGCTAAAACTGACATTTGCAATGTAGAAACTGGAACTTCAATGGTCACTTTTTTGGTAGGTGTGAATACAGATCTTAATAACAGAAGCTTTCGTGAGAAAAGCCTTTATTAATAATGTCTTGCATTTATAATGGCCTAAGTTCTCCAAAGGTCTGTGGCTCACTGAAGGTTTGGGGTCAGAATGTGCTCAACATAGCAAAGAATCATTGTAAAGAGATGCTCCTTTACATTGTCATGAAGATAAACTCTGAATTTCTTTATGGAGAGCTTAAATTAGTCTCAGAAATTCTTACTCCATTTAATATATATTTCTATCAAAAGAATGATGAATAAATGTGTTCAGTAAGAGGTGACTGGATTCACTGGTTATTCTGCATTACCTTTATTAGAAAGAAAAAAAAAACTGAAATCAAATAGTTTCATTATTGCCTAAATCAGAGCATTCAGCAGATGACAAAAGTTTGCTTTCTGCACACTGCACTGGCTACTCTCACTTTCATGCAGTTATTCAGGAATTATTTTTATGGTATGATAAGCTGTGCAACTCGTTGCGCAGCTCAAGTGAGTCGTGAATTTGATTATTGTGAGAGTTGGACATACCGTTCTGGAGTGTGACTCAGTGGATTTAAACACCTTTGTTTTTTCAAGTAACTGGAAGGAGCTTAAAAAAACATGGGAATAAATATTTCTAGCCTGTGCTGAAGCATAGTCTAGCAGCAGCTCTCTTCAGATGTCAGTTGTCATTTGATACTGAGCTATTAATTATACTGGTTTCACACCTGAATGGTGTTGATCTGCCCACCGTGATAATCCTGTGCTTTGATCTGTACCTTCAAAAAGTGATTGTTTTTGTGACACAAGGTATTATTACTTTACAAGTAAGGTAGTCTTGCTTTAATGAGCTGTGTGTATGAAGTCTGATATTAATCCAGACTGCTACACGTGAAAGCTGAGAACTCTGGGAAACATGGTTCATGGAGGTGCCTGAGTTCATGTGAACAGAGTGGTTTGTAACCATCCTGCATGCTGTTGACAGGGAGAGCTCTTTCAACCCTCACAGGGTGATAAATGAGTGTGCTTGTTGAACCCTGTAGTTCTGTTCAAGTCATCTGCTAAGCCGTGAATGGCTGCTAAGGGGCACACCAGGCTTTGTCTCCCTTCTCACAGGCAGAAGAATGATACCATGTTTACTTGTTGCAGTGGAACAGGAGGACTGCAGACTGACTGTGTCTGGATGGAGATGTTCTGCCCCTTCTGTAAGGCCGTGGCCATTTCCAAGTGCAGTGTCAACTTCATTTTGCTTTGCTGTCACATTGAAGGATGTAGGAAGTGGTTTGAAGATCTGATAAACCAAAAAAACAGTTTCAAAGTTGAACAAAGATGTAGAGCTATAGTAATAGTCATTGTTAGTTTTACATGTTAGAAGTGCTTCATTTTGAATATAAGACATGAGGTAAATGACAGTGGTAAGATACACTAGTTCAGTTTGGAAAGCGAGTGTGTACCTATGAAATCCCGCTGAAGTAATTAATGTCTTTTGTTTAATAACCGAGCATCCACACAGGTTAAGTACGCTGAAGCTTGGTAGCAAAGCAGGAGCAGTATCAGTATGTTCTGAGGAAGTCCTTTCTTTTCTTAGCATGGCAAAACCCAAACCCATCAATTCTCTGTGTAGTTTCAGCCTTATAAGCAGGTTTCTGTTTTCATAACAAGAGGTTAAGGGAAAAGCTATTTTTAAATGGATGTTGAGGAATGCATTTCAAAGGAGACAAAAATGAACTGGGGTTTCTTAACCTGAACTGGGATGCTTTATGTGCTTAACCGACTGGTTAAGAAATAGCTCATCAAGAACTGGTTTACTAGTCTTGTACCTACTGAGTAATGCTCAAAGGTGACAGACTTGTTAGATACATTAAGTTCTCCTTTAAGCACATCATGCTGAAATTACAAGGGTAATATTAAAAGGGAAGGGGAGCACTGCATACAAAAGCTGTAAGAATTATGTTACGTATGGAGATAGCGGTATCCATGGTTTGATCACTTGGATAATACATTGAGGAAAAACTATTTGGCTGTACTGGGGGTTTTACAGGGTCAGCAGTGTAGCAAAGCTGAAGTCAGTGTTACATTTAGAATTTGCTTAGAATATTCTTGATTTCTTATGTATAATGCTCAGTATTCATTTTGCATTTATATGATTTAATATAGAAATTTCAATTACTGTTTTGACCAGATATATGTTGGATCATGCAGCAATGCTTTACGGAAACTAAATGGTCATTTTCCAGGAAGTGTCACAGAGATCTATTTTGTTTTCAACAGGCATCATGTTTTCCTGAATCAGTGAGAGAAATTCTAGTTTGGTTTCTGAAAAATATTGCCTAGAAATTTTTTGACACTTAGCCATTTACTTTGAATTGTAAGGATCCTTTACCAAAAAGGAAGGAATAACCACAACTGATCATGGCACTAATCATTTTCAAGTAGAAGTTATCTTACAAAGCAGTGATTACCTATAGTTCATCATGTGTTCAGCGTGGTTGGTTTCAGGGATGGGGGCAACACATGGTTTCTGGATAGTCCACTGGTCATTGGAATTGTTATAGGCACTTACATGTCTACTCATGGACAGTGTGGGTCAGTCAAAATTGACAACAGCTTTAGGAGAATAGCTTTATTGATTATTTGTCTCTAAATGAGTAAATAATTAGACATTGAACCATATGGGGTGGTTTGTAAATGTGAAAGTTCTGAGGAAATAGAGAAGTTCTTGTGACATTTTTTTCAACTCTTGAAACAAAGCATTTATTTACAATCACCTTCCCTTTTCTTGCATGCCATTATGTCAAAACCAGACTATTTCATAGTTAAAGTGTTTCTTCTGTGGACAACTGAGATTTTACCGATATTTTACTTAAATGCAAATTGGTTAATGTGAGAGAAGTAATATTCCCATCAATAAATGGTACCATTGTAAGTAGTGAATACTTTCAGTGAATTTTAATCTTAAGTTAAGACAAGTTTAGATTTACATGAAGAGTTAAAATCACAAACCAGGGTTAGTTCATCTCATGTAATAAGTTGTGTTGGTAGGGCAGGGTATTGCCTTCATGTAGCTGTAAACGGCAGCTTGGAAAACAGAGTATGTCAGCTTGGAGTTCACAGTTGCTAGGTAATAGTTTCTTGTACATGAGGGCCAGTATTCTTCTTCTTTCACTGATTATTCTCCAGAATATTCATTATGTGTTCTCTACAGTGTGAAATAATTTATTTTTAATTTACTTTAAAGTTTTTCATCATTTTCTTAACCTTTTGTTAAATACCACTGTTGCTTCCTGGAAAGGTGATCCATAATCTCAGTCACACTCTGTAAGATCCAATACCATTTCAATTTTTTCCGTAGGAGCACCTCTCATTAAAAAAGTACATTGTGGATATTGTGATTGAGAGTTCTGTTCCTGTGGAACCACTGAAAGATGGAGAGGAGAAGCAAAAGACTAAAAAGAAAGCCAAGAAGCTAAAGGCACGGATGAACTCCAGGTAGTACACATTTCTGTTCAGTTTATTTTTTCATTGCATTTTATTCTAAACTTTACTTTTGGACATTTAGTGTGAGTCCAGTGGAAAGCTGAAAAAAAAGGAAAATTATTTGCTTTGGGAGTGTCTTGAAAATAACACTGATGAGCCTAATTTATGGGCACTTTCTCTGATTGAGAAAGAAAACTGAATATCGATCTGGAGCCCTTGGTTTCACCTGTTAAGAGCTTTTCTCATAATTGAATGCCAGTGCCCTGCCAAAACTGTAGCCTCTTCTAGCATACAATAGCATGTTTAAATTTGTGTAAACCATGCCTATTTTTCTTTCTAGCTATTGATTTTTAAATGAAGTATCAAAGAAAATCAATAGTAATCAACAAATAGAAGGCAGCCTGCTGTAGTGTCAAATCCCAGGACTAAATTTAATCATTTTTTGTTGCCTGTCACAACAAAAAGAAAGTTAAAAATATCTTAAAATGGAAAGTGGGTTGTCAGACCTGCAATTTGTTATTAGTCTAAAAAGTGACATCTGCAAATCAGTATGATATGCAGGACATCATTATATCATGAACCAGCAGCATCAGTCTTTATAGCAAAATAGTCTCCAGCTGAGGTTAATACTTAAATGAATATTATAACGTATTTTTGCACTTACCTCTAAAAATACTTCTCAGAAGGTAAAGGTCATTGTTATGTTCTCTGCCTTGTTTTTAAGCAAAGGTTACAAATAAGAGAAAAGCTGAATGGATTTTTTGAGCTACAGTAAAGCGGGATATTTTATTAACTCCTAACAGTGCTAATAACAACATGTTAGTCTTCAAAACCAGAATACTTTGACAATGTATTACTGTTTCTGATTGTTTTCCCCTTTGGATGACCAAATCCACCGAGGACCACATTAGAACATGGAGTCAAAATTGGATAACATGTTCTTCCAGTTTCTGATTGCTCAAGATAAGTTATTCATATTCCCTGTTGATTTAATGCAGATACTGAGTCCAACTTTACCTCTTTCCCAACAGCTGCTTCTGTTAAATTTGGTCAAAAATTTGTCAGACCTAGAAATGGGAGCTCAATAATTTATTGGCCCCGATAGTTAAAACTTTTCAGAACATTTTGAATTCTCATATGTCAGGCTTCTGGGTGAGTCAGCATATTCGTCATCAGGAATTGTAATTAAAACAGCAATAAAGGGGCATCATTTTACAAAGGTGATACACGGTTGAAAAATACAGTGGAAGTTTCAAAATCTAAGAGAAGTTCTGTTGGCAAGACATGACAGTCATGTTCATTAAGCTGTGGGTTTAGTTTTAATGGGTGACTAAACTTTTAATGGCATTACTGTCCTACAAGATAACTCAGAGTTAAATTGAGGATTTCACCATGAGTTTTTATAATGCTAACATTAAAGACTTACTAGTAAAAGTGTCCAGTATCAGTGTAAAGCAAATGTTCTTCCATGGAACTGCAAACAAAAAAAGGGGGGGGTGGTGTTAGTGGAATCCATTTTGCAAATTAGTTTTAGCCATTCAAGTCTTGCCAGTCTTTTAGAGTTACTAAAATTGACACTTGAGTAACAGTAATAGCCATATGCTTGGATCCTGCAGGTAAGCTTGTTTTTCATGTTCAGAAAATGAAAGAGGATTATCTTAAGTTATGTGGCTAAAGCAATTAAAGCAATAACCTCAGAGTTACAATATGAAATACTAAATAAAGTAATCTAAGTAATATCTGCTGTGTTTCTGCCCAGCAGCCTGGACACTACTACCACCAGATGGTGGGGAGTTTACTGCTCAAAATCCATTCAGAACTTAAGTGGAATATATGGTTACAGTACTTTATTTTGGATGATTTGAAAGTGAAGAGTATTTGATGTTGATTAGTCACAGCGTTTCCCAGGTGTTAGCATATTATCTGCAGACCATGGTTTACTATATGCTTGCAACTCTTCCTCTTCTCTAGAAAAGTCAACAGTTAGAAGAAATTCCCTTATACCTCAAGACCTGAAATGATACATTCATTTTGGTTTCTAGGAAGCTCTGAAACTTGAAAAAAAAAAAAATTACTGTATCTAGATAGGTTCCTGTTGCACTCCTGAGTTTCTAGATCTTAAATCACTATTACAGTATCAAAGCAGTGAAGGGCAAAGGTGAATGAGGGTACGAATTGTGATCAATGGGTTATTAGATACGTTGAGAAGTTTTGTTAGTCTTATTAATTATATTTATAACCCTTAGCCATTAAACTGATGCTATGGTAATGACTGAGATATAGCTAAGTAGGTTATCTCAGGCTAGCATGGATGTGCTGCTAGCAGAAGAGTGCTTTGGTACCCATGTGGCAAAAAGAGGCTTGATGAAAGCTAACCTCAAGCAATAGAGGGGTAGTTACCAGCTAGGAAGTGTATACACTTGAGATGTGCTATGCAATGGATTTATAGCACTACAGTCATGTTCATTTAATAACAGATATTTTAGGTGATTATTCATGTTTGACTGACTTGTCTGTACCAAACTCAAAGCTGAAATACGTTGTTTCTGGCTAAAAGGCAGGAAAGAAGGCACAAGGTTAATAAAGGAATCTCACCTTCATGTTTAGTACTAAATTCAGTTGTGATTAATAGCTTTATTAATGATCCACAAATCAGAGCTAGTGGTAATGTACCAATATTTGCACGTAGCATAAGTTGTGTAGGTTAAGCAACCCAAAGGGAAATTCAAGTAGTTTTGGAAAACTTGATCCACTTGGGTGAGCAGAAAGTACAAAGAATCATTTAGTATGTGTACCTGAGAGAAATAATAGGATTTAAGTCTTTAAACTGTTTTCTTTGCAACGCAGCAATAAACACATTTTCCACTGGAAGCCATTGTCGGAATCTTAGATTTGAAAAAACAAATTGGACATTGATAGAGTTGACAAGAATGTCAACTGACATCAGTTAGTATGCAGAATACCTTGATCATTAATAGCAGGCACCATTTTTATGCAAGAAAGTTTCCCTGGGACAGCCTTTTGTTCTGCTTGTGTCCTGAGGGGTTTTTGGCACTTTGCTCTGGAACTTGTTAAGGGTGCTCTTGGTCTTAGAGATACAGAGATCCTGAACCTTACCGCTGATATAGCCCATCATGCCATGCTGGTTCTGTATCCTTCAGGTACGTGTACAGGCTTTTATGCAGAAAATTCCAAGCCATGAAGGATGTTGTCCCTTGTTCATCTCAGAACACAGCCTCAAGAGACTTGAGCAGTGGATCTCCCCTAAGTCCCCAGAGATGTGTTTTGTATCTGTGAAGTCTTTGTTTCAGAATCATAATGGAAAGAGCAATTTTAATGGATCAAATGTTTTTAACAGTTAAATGCTTTTAGTGCCTGCTGGATGCTGCTTCATCACAGGGCTCTGTCTCTGAAAACTGAATTTCTCTTCATCAGTGTAGTGTCTGGATTCATTTTCCTTTGTGTGTGTATGTTGTCAAAGGTTATGGCACTACCACTGTGAATCCTGATTTGGTGGATGAGCTGATTGTGATTTTCACCTGTTGGCACAGGCTGGCTGGAATCAAGCCAAGCAGTGCAAAAAGCCTTGTCTCCCTCTTCCTGCTTTTTTGGCATAAGGCCAGTGTAAATAGTACTTTTAAGGGGCTAAAGAGTTGTGTGTTTCTGTTTCCGGCAGTAAAACAGTCATTCCTGGAGGTATTGTGCTGTATGCTTAGCAAGGTTCTTTGTGTTGCAGTACAATCATTAGTTACATTAAAAATGCTCCTGTACCTGTAAATATAACAGAAGATTTATATGCTAATTATAGTCTCTGTGATGCATAATTTCTGTTCTGAACTGAATGTCCAAATGTGGTGATTTTACAATCAGCCGCAGGTTACTTCAGTTGTGTATATCACTTGTAGCATTTTCTGCCATTTGGGAAGTCAACTTAAATGCAGCATTTATGTCCTGATGTTATTCTGTAATAATAATATTAGCCATAAATCATTAATGGCTGATAGTTAAGCATCAATATGGATTATGGCAAGGCAGAACTGATAGAGATGCTGTGTGTTAGTATGAAATAAGAAAAACCCGAAGGTTAGAATTATCTCTCTGGTACAAGCACTGTGCTCTTTAGACAATAATCAATAATAATGAATGTTTTTTCCTCCAGGGCAAAGGAATATGAGAGTTTGATGGAAGCAAAAAATGCTGTCTCTGATTCCCCATTTAAAGCCAAGTAAGCATTTAACTTTATATATTTTAGACATAGCCATTTTTCTCCTCTCTGTAGCAGAAGTGCATCTGAAATTTCCAGTGGAGGAGGTGTGGTAAGGTTCCCACTCAGTGCAGGGCATACTCCTGTCTTGAATTACAGCGAAGTTCTAATACAAAAGGTCAGACTTACAAATGCAGTTTTTTCTGAAGACGCTGTGTAGCTTAAACCATGTAAGATGCAATAGTGAAGAGAACATATGCACATCCTTTCCTTACCTGGAAACAAGTAGCTGTCAGCTGTGTACGTTCAAGACTGGTGGTGAAAATTGGACACCAGAATTCAGGGACTGAAAAATCTTTGTTTGGCCTTCAGTTAGTCAGAAACAAAGGTTCGTATGGTGAAAGCACAGGTACTTTAATGCACAAACGTGTTAATCTGGCACTGAGTTTTTTAAAGAACAGACCATTTTATTGTCTAGGATAAAGCAAAGGTGAAAACTGTGCATGATAATGTTAAAAAAGACCTATTATTACTAGAAAATTCCTCTTTCCTAGTTTGAAAATTGCTTACCTGATTGCATTCTCATTCCACTGGACCTGTTTGGCAAAAGATGCAGAGTATTTGGATTTCCAAAAAGCTTTTGATAAAGTCCGTCACCAAAGATTTTAAAAGAAACTGTGTAGCTGTAGCATAAGTGGAAACCAGTTAAAAAACTGAAAAGAAGTGGAGTATATAGAATCATAGAATAGTTAAGGTTGAAAAGGAACTTAAGATCACCCAGTTCCAAACCCTCTGTCACAGGCAGGTACACCTCCCACTAAACCATGTCACCCAAGGCTCTGTCCAGCCTGGCCTTGAACACCGCCAGCGATGGAGGATTCACACCTTCCCTGGGCAGCCCATTCCAGTGCCTCACTGTCATCATATGAGATTCCTAAGGTGAAAATGGGCAAAGAAACATATTAGTAAAGAGGATTATGCTTGCCCTCTCTTAATTTTCCTGAGACATCCATTTGTAGTCTGCTTTTCAACAGGATGGGAGGCAGATGGTTTGCCTTTCTTGTGCTCATGAAGTCTGTAACAGGTCAATCAAGAGGCGGTGGTGTCTCAACAGTTGGATTCAGAAACCTTTACTCTAAAATTGTGGTGACTTCTGGAGGGGGATATTTGTCTTCAGGCAGAGGTAATAACTTGTACCACATCCCGTATGTTTTGTGGCTGCTCCCATTACTCATAAACTGCTGTATAGTTGAGAGCATTTTTCAGAAGTTGCTGTTGAACTAAGATGTTCAGATCCTTGCCATTCACCTTCCTTGGTTGTAGTACAGTGTCTTTTACATGGGCTTTTCAAAAGCTTGAAAACCTGCTTCTGAATCTTAGCCCGTATTTTAAAATAAGAAGAATCCATCACTGAGGTTTGACATGGGAGGGTGAAACCTCTCCACCAGATGGCACACCTGCATAAACACACTGCGGAGAAGGCTCTGTTCTTGGCTTCATTTCTCACTTCAAGATTAATTTCGTGGCAGATTCAGACTTCTGGATTTGTAGCTTCTGTGTTTTGCTTTCCTTTGCTATATAAATAATTATAAATTATATATATAGTATATAAAAAATTAGGGTCTAGTTGTCAGAAAGCAGAAATGTGTGTGTTTGAGTGACTCTGAATGCACTGGTGAGTTGTAGTGCTTCCGCTTTCTTTCTTCCTGACTTTTGGTTATCAGTGATGTGATGTGGTCACTTACGCTTCAATTGCAGTGCAACAGAAACTCAGATTTGATTTTTTTTTTTCATATTATTATTTTTTTAATCCATTGACTCATCCTGAATTTGAAGTTTTCACTTTTTTTTTACTTAACAGAATGCTTTCAGGCAGAATTTTCCATTTCATCTGCTGTCTTGTTTTCTTCATTATTGCCTTTCAGGTGTGAACTAGTGTGATAGCCATTGTGTAGCTCACTTTTGTCACAGATCTGGGAGATTTCTTTTGCAGTCATCATGTAGAACCCTGGTGCCATCATATAGAACCCTGGTGCTCTAGCAGATGCTTACATCTAAGTTTTTAAAACATAATCAGATATCACAGTTATTGTTATTTCCAGAATTGCACACCTTTTTACCTGCCATGCAGGCTCGAAAGGGAAGGAGAGCTTTATCTCTTTCTGGAAGGGAAAGGATGGGACAGCAACATACTTCATGAGGCACGAGTTTTAGCCCAGACCATATCTGTTTATATCAAAAAACATGTTCCTATCACAGGAAAAATTAAAGAACACCCTTTTAACAGAACTGCATACAGGCAGAAGAATCAGCTGAAAGAAACATACAGTAGTAGTAGATCACTAAAATACTATTAAGTTGAGAAGCTATGAAAATTGACTGTTGCCTTTTAAGCCATAACACAGTGTACTATACTGGGGGCTAATATTGAATATTACTGTATATTGCTAACCAAGAGAGCAGACTCTTGCTAGTACTGGGAATCTGGAAAGCTCTCGGGAGCCATAAAGTTATTGGGAAAAGTCGTAGCACAGAAGGAAGGGGTTAAAAACTGAGAGCGTGAAATGTGTTCTCTGTGTCAAAACAAACAGAATTCCTTTCTGTTCATCCTGAAGAAGGAGTTCAGATTGGAATGAAAGGCTACTAACAGATGCAAAATACTTTTTAACTTAGTGAATTGTGGAATTTAAAAATGAAAACTTTTGTGGGTTTGTCCTTGGGTTTGGTTTTTTTTCTCCCATTTAAAATGTGACACAGTTGGTAGGTTTATTTATTTGCTGTTAAATGTGTTTTAGAATGAAATAGTTAACAGCTTTCTTTTATGCCTCCTTATGCAACATTTCTTTGCTCACTCCTCTCTCCACCCCCCAGATGTGTCTTCTAAACAACTAAAACCATTTATGGAATGCAATTTCTTATCTGATTTCAGTAGTCATGTTGTCAGTTGTTACAGAAGAAAGACAGAACCCAGAATTAGTCTTTGGCAGGTAAAAAGCCTTTTTAGATCACCTTTAAGATTAAGCCACCTTAGTATTATGAGACCGCTGGTTTCCTGCTGTGGCTGATAGATTGTTTCAGTAGTTCTTATTATTTTAAGGTTTGAAGATTTATAAAACCTTTTGCACTAAGGAAGCACTGATCCAAGAGCTTTCCAAGCTTTACATTGGTAATACACTAATAGAAATAAGCAGACAGGGTTTATCCTGCTTTGATAGACATGGTATGTGTACCTTTTTCAGTTTCAGAGTGCTGCATCTGATTTCTGAGTGGGATTGTAAACAGCTCAAAGTAGTTCTTTTTAAAAAATAAGAGTTTTAGATGATGTCTGGAACAGATTTCTTTCTTTTTAGTATCCGTTAAATTGTGTCCCTTAAGGGCAGAATAATTCCAAATGCTGCCTTATTTGGTAGGTGTTTCAGCCTCTGAACTATTTCATGTGGCAAGGGGGACTTCCAAGGAAGAGGGCCGTGGACATTCTTACCTGGTAGCAGCAGTTGCTCCTGGCCTCTGTCCACTCTTCATCAACTGGGTGGTTACTGATAGCACTTAGGTAATTTGTTAAATGCTGGTGGACCCTCGATGGGTTTGTACTATTAATCAGCATTCTCTGGGGGCTGATCTTGGTGTCATTATTTAGTGTCCACTTTGTTAAGTTGGCCTGTCAAAAGGTGTGTTGGTGATCACTCTTCTTGTTTCCATTAGAGCATTTTTAAAAGGGAAGGAAAATGTTTTCACAAACTTAGAGTGTAATTTACATCTACATAGGATCTTCTTATCCAGAAGTCATATATTTCAGTGTTAAAGCAATTTGCAGGAGGCAAAGTGTGGTCGTATCCTTTAATACAAGCAAGGAAACTATGGGAATAAACTTTAGCCAGTCTCCCCTCATGCAATAAGAGATTATTTTTTTTTTTTCCACATATGTGGTTTTTTTTACTTACCCTTTTTTAAACTATGTAAAGGGATATCAGATAATATGGAAATAGGAACCACTGTTATCCGTAAAAGGACTGCAGCACAAGAAGAGGAGAGTTAGGAAATGAAAAATTATATTCTGTAAGAGTATGCTGGAGAGAAGATGGGAATGTGGTGTGGGGTTTGTTCATGCACAGCCTCAAAGTTAACTGCATTTAACAGTACAGCTTTTTCTTATTTTCCTTATGGTATATCAGTGCCTTTCCAAGATAAACTTAACCTTGAAGGGTTTTTTTGGCATAGTAGGCTAGGGTCCAGCTGGGCCAGTTACAAGATACTATACCAAAATACTGATAACTGGAAAAAAATCTGAAGCTGGAAGTAGTTGTGCAAAATTCAGTTTCTAGACAGCTGTGTGAACTATGGGAGAGCTGGAGTGTAAATAAAACTCAGTTAAACTTTATAAAGATGAAACTGTGCTTCACAACTGGGTGAGCAGTAGGTTCCATTTGCAGAGAATTGCATATATAGGAATTCAATTAAATAAATGCAGACATAGAAGCTCGTTGAAAAATGATCACTATTTCACAAGCTGAATAAGGTGCATGAAGCTGCAGATGGAGATGTTTAATGTCTAGCACTGTTTGGGGCTGTGTCAAGTGCAGAATGGTGTTTTCCATTGCATGGCTAGAGAAATGGGAGCGTGTCACATGTGCCACTGGATACGTTTATTTGGGTGTGGGAAGTCAGGCAGTAGGAAATGCTGTGGGAGCTGCATGTTGCATTAGGGGATACAGTATAGCTCTGATACGAACTGGGCAGGAACTGCCACAGACTTCCCCAGTTCTCCCCAGGCACAGGCTGCATGGGGAAGAATCAGGACTGTGTGTCCAGCTGGCATCTGGCCGCCCTCGGCAGGAGCGTGCAGAAGGAGAAACTGCTCCTTCCGTACAGGAACTGCACAGAATCCAGCACTCTGCCCAGTCGGACTAATCCTTCCTTCTATACATTCAGTGTACAGCCAAGAAATCATGGATTTTAATGTCAAAGTGCTGAAATACGTTGATGTTACTATTTCAAGGCTTTTATTTCTAGAGATGAAATGTGGGCTATAAATATGAGCAGATCTTTTTCCCTTAGCCTGTATATATATGAAACCACCTAAAAATATTTAGTCCACACAAAAAAAGATAACATTACTTCAGACAACACTTTAATTTTGTTTATATATTTGCTATAAAAACCTTTAATATGAATATTCCTCACTTTCCAGTTGGCAGTGCAAACAGATAAGATAAAGTATTTGTATTTATATATATTTGTATTTGCTGAATATTTATTTAAGTTAGCATTATGGTAACATTCCAAGGCCAGTCAGTGTCTGTGTCCTTTCTGATATTTCTTCAGCATTCTGAAGTATGTTTTTGGCAGTGCCAAAAACTTATTTAATGAGATGTCAGTAACTTCAGATAAAAAGACATTAACTTTCCCTTTTATTTAGCTCAGTTTATTTCCAGTTATTTATCATTCCCTTCATTGGAGGAATACAAATTAGGGGACCAAAGGAAGACAAATTAATTGTCTTGAAATGTTTGAATTTGGACTCAACAGTATTTGCACATAGTCACCGGATCAGGTGTTGATACCATGCTCTATTAATCTGCAGTGCATACAAAGAGTGTACAAGGAGTACAATATGTACAGAGAGTTTTCTCTTTCCAGATCGTTGGTAGCTATGATAAATTCTATATCCAAGAACAAGTCATCTTGCGTATATTTCTAGTGCTTTGAAACAGTCAAAGTTATTCTTCTGACAGTGCCAAGAAGTTAGTACAAAGGGTATTAAATTAAAATGATTTCTCCAGGGTTTGCTCGGTGGAAGGAGGGACTTTTTACTTCCTTTCCCCCTGTGATCACATTGCACATGTTACCTTTTTCTGTGGCAGAGGACCAGCATACAGCAGCATAAGGGGATGTAAGAGGTATTTTTTAATGTGGCAGAACCAAAAATTTGTTCTTGTTCCTTACTATGTGGTGCAGAGCACACCCTTGGAAATGTTGAGTTTTGGTGCAAGTGTCCAGACAGGCTTTCAGAAGAAATGGAGAGCTGGAACTTTTCCTGGAGAGGGAAGTTGCTGCACAGCATTTTTAACCGAGCGCAGAATCCCAATGGCAATTGTAATTTATGTAGCAACTTTATAGACTGAAGAGAAAAATGGGAATTTGTCAATGGAAGTAACAATGTAATATAGTTAGTTTCTACTTGAATGGTGTTTTGATAAACCTTATGCATTTTGTATGCGGATGCATGATGTAGATTAGGAAAGCCCCTTTCTTTATCCCTGTGGTTAATCCTAGTTGAATTCCATTCCTCTGATGTTAAATGAAGCCAAATGGAAACCTGTCTTGCTGTCTTCTGTCAGATGAAGTTACAGGATGGTGTGGTCGGGGTTTTTTAGTGCTTTATATATGCTTTAATCATGGAATTTGGGTAAATGTTTCAAAGAGAGAAACTCTTTTGTGCTTAATGCATTAGGATATTACAAGGCAGTCACCACTGTAAATGACATTGTATGAGGATACCTGAGAGCCTCTGTTTCTAAATCATCTCTCTGGTCTGTAGCAATTTTACTTTCTAGTGGTGCTGTAATCTACTCCTTACTCTCAGCAGAGTTAGTGGTCATCTGTTTTATTGTCCAAGTCCTCCAGTTATTTGTGTTTTGGCTTTTCATTTTGTTTCCCATTTTAGCTCATGGCTTTCTGCATTAGACAGAGGTTTCCTCCAACCTCATTGCCCACAGAGGAAATAGCAGTGCAGAAAATCTCATCAGGATGTAACCTCCCTTTATTTTTCTTGTCAGAAAAATTCTGGCTGAATATCAGTGGATTCAGCTGACCAGATGATAAAAAGTCCAAGACTCAAATTTCTGCAAATTATTCTTATTTGTGCTTCAAAAACGTATGTGTATTTTTAGAGTCTCTTGGAAGCTTTTAACAAAGCCTTTAATATGTAAAAAGAAGAGGTGTAGGATACCTGTTTCCTGTGATTAAGTGGAATCTGTATTCTTGCCCCAACTGAATATTCTGATCTTATTTTTTTACTACATGTGACTGTTGTGGTACATTCCCTAGGCATTCCATCCTTTCACTTCCCTCAGAGTACTTGATGTAATTTTCTCTTTGCCATTACTCCGTGGCCACACTGTGAATACTTCCAGGCCCTTTTATACTGATCATCTCCCATTTTATGATAAGCATTGCATGTCCTTCCCCTCCCACTTCTGGTAAGGCTATGTTTGCTTCTAGTCACAACAGTGTTTTCCCCACTCATCCTGATCAATTACTAGCTTGGCCCCACTTCCAGTAGAAATCACTGAGAAGATCAAACCAAAGGCCTACCAAACACTGAGCCTGTCATTAACAGCAGCCAGGAGCAGATATTAAGGCAATGACTGGCAAATATGTGGCAAGTACTGAATGTACTTCCTTGCTCCTTCTCTCAGTCTCCAGCTAAGGGACTTCAGCATTTTAATCATCTCCCTTAATGCATCTACATATGTGGAAATCTACATCTGAGCTAGTTACTGTCTTCCCATCAAGGTAAAGAAGGATATTCTGTGAGTGTGTTTGGGCTGCTTTATTTTATACTTCAAAATGAGCTGAATGGTGTCTAGGAACTGTGCATTTCTCCTCTCTGCCTAGCAGGAGAGCATAGGTGAATAGCGCAGAGGTGGATGTGTAAAACTGAAATGAATCCTAACCCACGTGTGGCTGTATCACTCCTATGTCTGCATTTTGGTTTCATTACTGACCCTTGTTAATTAAGTGCCCTTTCTGAGGTTGTTTGCAAAGTCACTACCTTTCACTTATTCAAATAACCCTAAAGAGCCATTTCTTTTATGATGCCTATAAGAAATTAGCCAAGTAGTCTGCTGTTCTTTTTCCCTTACTCATCGCAAGAGTGAACTACTCAGCTAAGTAGGGAGGAATGGTTGAGTGATGGAAGAAAACCATGTTGCAAATGAAGATGACAGAAACCAGCAGGAAGAACTGTGGAGGGAGAATAGGGAAGTGAGCTGTATTGAACAACAAAAGAAACATGTTGATAATAAAGAAGCATCTTCATGGCTCTACTGGTCACACTGTTTCTATGCCATTTCAATGAAAAAGTAGATAGTGAAATATCTGACACTCCAGGCTGACTGTAATCTCCTTGTTGTGTTACATATTTTACATGCTGTTTAGTATTGGTGAATTTAATACTTCCACTCAGATTTTCATGATTGCTTTATTGAAATTCAGTTAGCACTGTTTGATTCCAAAGATGAAAGTTCACATTTTCAGGAGAGTTTTTCCTTCAACTGCTCTTTGTTTTCTGTTTAATATCGAAGGTTACAACGATTAGCAAAAGACCTTGTAAAGCACCTCCAAATGCAGGATAGCTGTTCACTGGGGAACAACAAGGTTCCTGCTCTGGACAGGACTTTGGGAGAGATCTCTCGTATTCTGGAAAAACAGGTATTGTAATTACTATGTAACTTACAACTAACCTGAACTATGTTGCCCTTAAATGTCACCAGTTTGGATTTGGGAATGTTTTGGGATATGTTGATAAATACATGACCTTGGTGTAACAAGCACCCTCTGCTATTACACTTTTCTGTGGTGACTGAAGCAGTGGCCGCTTCTGTTTAGCCATCAGGTTTTATGTAGACAGTCTTGCAGAAGTGCTGAAAACATGCTTGAATGATGCAGGATTATCTGGATAATGACTTCATTAGGGAAGTAGTGGAACCCATTATTTTCATTAGGGTTGTTTTTAACCTGGGCCTTTTCAGTTATCCAATTTATAGTGCATACCCACAAACAGCTTTTACAAGCGGCCCATACAATTAGCAGAGAACAGAGGGAAGAAGTGAAGCAGCTTTGCTGTCACAGCCAGTGTATTGTGGTGTTATGGCTGAGCCTTGGAGGAGCACAGATCTGTTCAGTTTTCCCTGAGTACAGCTAAGCCGGTAGGTCTGTAGAATGAAGTTATTATATGCATATGTACAGGATATTTCTGTGTTTTGAGCTTTTTCAAAGGGCTGCGTTTGTACAGCATGTCTTGGTTCATGGTAAATATTGAGGGTTTTTTAATTGATAGCATAGCATTTGCATCTTTTTTACTGTTTCATCATGGTCACTATGCTGAGTGCTTTGTGTCTTATAGTGGGGTTTTATGCTCCATTAGGTTGAGTTTGCAAATGGAACATTATGTTTCTTTCTCTCTTTAACCATTAGAAAATACTTCTCTTTTGTATCTGTAATCACGAAAATGAGTTCTCAAGAGAAACCAAATTAATGAAATCTGAGGAGAGGGTTGCATCATTGTGGTTCCGAGTTGGTCTCTGTGAAGATGAGTGCTCTGCTTGATGCTCTCCACAACTCAGTCAATATGGAACATAATTGCTAATAGCATGTGCTTTTAAATACTGAACACTGCCTCAGATGCATATTCAGACATGTATTCTGTTAGAAACTTTCAGCTGCTGATCAAGCTTAATAGAGTTTTTGAAAAGGTAATGACATTTTCAGATCTTTGCAGTGTGTTTGTTAATTATTGAAAAATTCATGATTTATTTCCAAATACAGAAATAATGTTGTTGGATGAAGCCAAGAAAAAGATACATTTATTTTAAAAGTTATCTAAATTATGATTGGAAACTGTTTTGGGAAGTGGTGTTATATCCAGCCTCTTCAGCAGTAGATATTTTCTGACATTTTAAAGGAGCCATGAATTGCAGCTAAATGTTAATTATTTATTGTTCATAACATTTTGCTGCTTATGGAATCTGCAGTGGGGAATGAAAAGATAAATTTGATAGTATTAAATAGACTTACTACATTATTCTGTTGTTGATAAGGAGTTTTACCTCCAAAATATTGCTCAGCCAGTAGTGAAGTATTATGATATCTGTGTGTCCTAATCAATAAGGTCAGAAAAGATTGATTTCAATAGCTGTCACTATGTTTGCAGTGCAGATCATACATAGTCATTTATAGAAGTGGATAATAATTCTCTTGTTAACTTGGGAGTCAAGAAATCAGCAGACACATCTTACATGTCAATGGGCGGTGAAAAGAATCTTGATGGTGTCAGTCATCGACTGGGAGGAGGAGACTGACACTGTTAATTGAATTTCCCTGGAGAGCATAAAAATATACCATAATGTGGAGGGAGGAATGAGGGAGTGGGAACCACACAAGCTGTCAGTGTGTGTGAGCTGATAACATTGATTTACCCTTGCTAATGGCCTGGGTTGCATAAAGAATTGCCCTGAGGGAGGACAGAGTTCACTACAATAGATCCTTGCCACTTACTAGAAATTCTTCAGGCTCAGGGGAAGTTGGGCAAAAGTATTAGAAAATAAAATTGATCCAGAAGCCTAATTTTTTCAGTCATAGTGTGAAACACTGGCTTTTCCTTTTGCTAGTAGTTTACACTGACAGAAAAATGTATTTATACAGTCTCACTGGGAAAAAAAGATTTGTTTTACAGTCAGTGAAATAAAATGCTGAGCTGCTGTTGGTCACAGTAAATAAGGAAGTAAGTACCATTAAATTTCCCGACAAGAAGGAAAGGTTATTCAGCTCATTAGAAATTCCATGACTGTGCTAAAACAGTATTAAAGAATTGGGTGTATTATTTATGCAGATTTCAATCATTATAAAGCCACACAGGAAAGATGGGCAGCCGTGTCTCATTAGGTTTTAGATAGAATAGAACAGATAGAATCAAATCAGACTGACAGTTCCTTTTTGGACTTACTCTTCATCTGTTGTGTTCCATGGTAATGAACAAGGCTTTTTCTCACTTCTGAACTTCTTTTGTAATGTGAGAACACTCTAGGATGAGGTATGCTTGATTTTTGTGGTCAAACTTGCTTTTGTTTGGCAGGCCTTCCTAGTCTGCTGGACATAAGTGGTCTGCACTTGGGGCTAAGTCATTTCACCAGTATAGCAAGAAGAGTTTGTTTAATCTAAACTAAAAGGCTTTTATAAATCTTTTAGATACTTGAATTTGAGAGACCTGGCTCTCAAGCAGAGACAGCTCTTAGTCACTGTACTTCTTGAAGTCGTGTCTGTTTGCTGCAGCACCTTATGTGCTTCTCATGAGCACAGAATTCATAGGCTGCTGCTGGTTCCCCATGCAACCAAAAATCTATAACTTTCACTTTAGATCTAATGCATTATTTGAGTGCTAATAAATGAAAGAGGAGTTTCTCTGCTTTTCTTCAAGTGGTTGTTAGATCTCCAGGCACTTCTTGATCTGTACATGTTTGCTTACCTTGGATGAAGCTCTACAAGCACTAGATATTGAACCCTCTGCCAGAAGGGCATTTGCAAGTAAGCCAGTTGAAGTGCAGGTTTTGAAGATCAGACATAGAGTATGGCAATCAACTGCATACCGCCTGTGCTTCATGTGCATTTCAATTAAATAAACATAAAAGGTACTACAAAGTCATGAATCACAATGTGGTTCCAGTTTTAAATAGATTTGTGCCCCTCAGATCTTGTGTCCTTGCTTCTGCTAGTAGCGTCAAGCAGGAGGCTCAGATCCTGATGGTGTGCCATCCTCAATGTGTGCCTACAACATGGACTGCTCAAGTGCTTGTTTGGGCGGGCTCGAGGGCTGGAAGGCAGTCCTTGGTTTTTGTGCAGTCTGTCATCCTGTCTGGCGGAAGTCCTAGCAAGAAGATAAAGTCACTTTCACCTCTACTTTGTTTAAAAGTATATCAAAAACCCAAACACAAAAAGGCACAACAGCAAACTGCATGCAGATGTTACCAGAAAGGCCTGGCCTGGTGTTGGCAGATAGTCATATGAGACTTCAAGCTCTTAATAAGATTGATAACACTCTGTTTTAAGATCTCCCATGAATGGGCCTTTGATGCTAAAAGAAGAACTCGTGTATCCTCTTAAAAAAGGCAATGGTGATGTTTGAAACTGCAGCGTTAAAGCAGTTTTTCTGCCTCAGTTCTTCATTTTTATATATGTTCATTCTTTGATGGACTGATTGTACACATCCATCAGTGAGGGCAGCAGTGTGTTTCGGCTGTGCTAGGATTAACTGCTCGAGCACTCGTAAGGAAATATCCTGCGATATAGAACACTTCCAGAAACCAGTATATTTAAAGCTGTCCATCCTATAAGCATGACTTCAGGTACAGTTTTAAGTTGCATATGCTTATATTAGTTCTTTCCCTCAGTGAAGATCTACTAATTAAAATCCTGAAATAGTTTTCTACTGCATAGACATTAGACATCACACTGGCTGAAGCCCATACATTTCTAAGGCTGTGAACCTGACTTGAGTCAGAGATTACTGCCTCTCAGGTGGTCACCCTTAGACTTGCTGACAGAACATCACTTCCCTAAAATTCTTCCCAAAAGTTATTTATAGAGTGTTTTTTTTTGTGGAGATCCAGGTTTTAAAAGTCCTTTTCAGATGTGATTTGACAGAAGATCTTACGGATGCACTCCTGAAGAGAGGGCTGGAGCCATAAGGGAAGATTTTGTAAATGTCCAGCCTAAACAAACCATGCAGCTTAAGCTCCATGTTCATCATTAGTCGCAGAGCCCTAACAAAATTCCACTGGTTCTGGTGTTCATAAAACATGCTATAATATTGTAGAATCTTGAGGGTATCTGTGCCATTAATCTCCTTTACATTGTCTAGGTGCTGTAAAAGTCATAGCATATAATAGTGAGCCCAGATTCAAGTGTAAAATGGATCCAGAAGAGAAGGCGGCTTTTATTAATCGGGCCACTGTTCTTGTAGTAACTTACTAGGTCTCTTTGTACAAATCTAAAAGTAGCTGCTTTTCAGTAGGGTAAGTTTCAAGATACTTATTTTTATTACTCGTTCAGGATAGGATCCTTACTTGAAACAGATTTCAGGGGGCAAAAATGTATTTCCTTAGAAAAAGTGTAGTTTTGTAACTGAAAAATGGGTGAACTTGAGCTATTGACAGCAATTTTTATAATACCTCCTTTTAAAAAATCTTGATACTCTCTCGGTGACCGTTAGTGGTTTGTTTTGTGTTGGGCAATGGTTTTGCTTTTGTGATTTTGAGATATATTTTTCTACCTCCTGCTTCAGCAGCCCTGATGTCAGTTATTTACATTGCAGTAAAATGTTTGTCGTAGCTTTCAAATGCATGGGGACTGCAGGCAGGCTGTGTTTATCCCATTGTGTAGGCTGTCAGAGATGGCTGGCTTTAACACAGGCAGGCCTGCTATTTATATTTTATTCTTTAAACTGTCAGGCCCATTGGCTATGGTGACCATAGCCTGTGTGAAGACTAACAGGCCAGTTTTGGAAGGCACCCTGAGTTGCCCAGCCAGCTCCTTGTCATTTTCTTCCTGACCCTCCAATAATACAAACTCTGAATCATCAGAAGCTGAAGCAATAAAATTGCAAACTGTTAAAGAACTAAGTTATGGAACAAAAGCAATGTTAAATGGAGCATGGGTGAGCTTTTGTACTGTTCATGATAAATTTTGTCAATAGTCTCTGCAGAGATTTAAAATTACCCACTGTGTGTGTAAATATATATATATATATATGGCATATATATGCAGACAAAATACAGTTTAGAAGCAAATACTGTGTGCTGTAAATACTCAGTGTTGTTACTTACTTAAGAATACAGTGAGAGCTGTGATTCCCAGACTCTTACACTTTTAATTTTGGTGCTGTTAGAATTTGGGAAGCTGGGTAACTGCATGTTCCTTAGTGTAGCAGAGTAGTGGAGCCATCAAAGAGAGACTTGAAAGACATTGAATATAGAGGCTGTATTTTGTTTTCCAGAATTACAGAATGCTGGACTAGCTGAAAGACAGTAACGTATCTTTATGCTTTCCTTACCTTTGAAGTGGATGTGGCATTATTGCTGTGCATAGTTGTTGTTGCTTTGAATGAGTATTAGACAAGATACCGTAATTTGATATCAAATTTTTGAAGGAAGTTTGAATTCATAAGGTAAGCAGGAGTGACATTTTATGCTAGTGTATTTTATGCTAGATTGTGTCACTGGAAAAAATCAGACTGGCATTAAAGCACACAGGCCACAGATTGAGGTTTGTGGGTTTATTTCATAAATTAAGGAAACTGTCAAATGTGAATTAGAAGCAGCAAATTGTAAACCTAAAATTTGGCTGAAAACAACTGATCCAAGCTTAGCTTAGTTCTGTTAATCAGCTGTGCTCTTTAGAGGCAGGGATGGTCAGTACCTGAAGAAAGCAAGAGTGTTGGCTGGTAGAACCATGAGTCAGTAATCTTTTCAAAATGAAGACTTGTCTTTGGAGCATGGAAGGGGCCACTGAGAATAAGACAATGGCAAAAATCTCTGGTCCTAAACAAAATCTGTGATGATTTCCTCCCCATCCCAAATTATCTTGGTTGGCTTTTATATGGGAAAGGAAGAGACGGAGAAAGACAGCAATAGGTAAGTTGGGAATGGAATAGGTTCCTCATTTCAGTAGCAGAGCACTTCTGTAGGCAAGCTACAGTCCCTAGTTAAGTGTCAAAGATCATAGAATCATAGAACAGTTAGGGTTGGAAAGGACCTTAAGATCATCCAGTTCCAATCCCCCTGCCATGGGCAGGGACACCTCCCACTAAACCATGGTACTGTCCAACCCGGCCTTGAACACTGCCAGGCATGGAGCATTCAGAACTTCCCTGGGCAACCCATTCCAGTGCCTCACCACCCTTACAGTAAAGAATTTCTGCCTCATATCCAATCTAAACTTCCCCTGTTTAAGTTTGAACCCATTACCCCTTGTCCTATCACCACAGTCCCTAATGAGTAGCTACTCCTCTGGAAGAAATGCAGTATAAAGTCTGATACATGTGTTCATTGAGAGCTAGAGAAATCACAGGAGGTTTCAGCTTATTTGTCACCCTCTTACTACTTTTGAAAAAGCATCATAGGGCATTAGATATCAAAAAGGGAGAAAATTTCTGGTTTAATGATTTTACGTAACTCACAGACTAGTAGTTTTACCCAAATTATAGCCACATTGTCTGTATTTTACAATGTTACTTGCATGCACACACAGATATATTATCTATTGTTTAACACACGCAACCAATTATTCCATATAGCCTCACAACTGATTAATTTCTCAGTCTAATTGAGGCTTTAAAAAGTTAGTTACTATTTCTGTTTAAGCATTATTATAGTAACGAAAAGCTTGGTCGAGATGCCAGAACTTTATAGTCATGTTTGTGTTCAGGAGGTATTTGTGTTTTGCTGGGCGGTGATTTCTGTGGCACAGCCCACTTCTGTTTTCTTGTTTACACAGTATCTCCCATTCCTCCACTAGAGGACACTACTGGCAGAAACAGCTGCATGTCCTTTTCATCCATAGAACTAATCTATCTGTTTAGAGGTAACATTTGCTTTTTGGAAGAAAAATGCTTCCATAAGATTTTGATTTGGTTAATACTGATGTGACTTCTAAGGCCAAAGGTTATTACTAAATCAGTTTGCGTGTTAATTGTCAAAGTTCTGTGTTTAGTTATGGCTATGTTCAAAATAGGCATTAAAAAGTTGACTTTTATATTGACCAAACAGGCCACTGTGTTGTTCGGTTTGAGTACTGCTCAACAACATCATGCCTTCGTCTTTTTAACGTCAGGTTCAGCCAGTTCTGTGGCACTTCACGTGCCAGGGTGCTCTGAAATCGCACAGATTTTTATCCTACTGAGCTTCGTACAGCAGCAGGTCTCCTGGTTTGGGTATGTTAGGATACTTACATAGGTAATGAGTACATATCCTATCACGACTTAAACTGTGCAATCATACATAGTGCTTTATAGGAAAAATAATAAAAGTACACGTACGCACAGCATTCATTAAAAGGAAACAATAAAAGGTAGCCACCTGTCCACAGCCCAGCAGGCACATTTATGAGGTGCTCCTCTGTTTGTGCTCTCTGCATGTTGTGCTCCTGTGCAGTGCAGCCTGGGGCAGACAGTCTCCAGTGCTGGAGCAGCAGCTACACCTGGCTGCAGTAGCAGCAGTGTCTCAGGACCAGGGCTGGGCTGACCTCTGGCAGCAGCTGGCAGTGCAGATTCATGGCTCTTGATGAAGGCCCCCAAGCTCTACAGCACTCCTGTGCCCTTTCCACCCCCGCCCTCACAACACCCTGCAGAGTCCTTGCTGCTGTCATGCTGTAACCTGCTGCCTTTTTCTTACATCTGTGATATGTGCCTTTTGGCTCGTAGCCATGGGAGGATTTTGATAGATAACATGCAGGTTTACACTGAAAGGCTGCCTTTTATATTGGGCATTGGGCAGTTTATGGCCAAGGTGTATAAAAAATAAACATGCACTCGCTATCTTAACTGTGCTTTCACCTCTGTGGTTTTTGTTCTTTATGAAAGTAATCACTACTTTTAATTTTCGTAGATTTCCAGAAGTTCTAACTTTAAGGTTCATTTCAGCTAAATACACAGTGTATTCCTGTAGAAAGAATGGATTTATTTTTCAGCTTTGGATACTCCTGTAGTAGCCGGTTCCAGAGCTACATTGATGAGAAGGAGACTGTGTTGAAAGTCTGGAGTATGGGTTATTGTACTGTATCTACCATCTTGATGTCATATGGTCCGAACTGCTACTACTAGTAGAAATGTCAGACAATCTGATCAGCTACAACAGCAGTTCTGACACTAGCACACTGGCAGTGCGTTCAAAGAGCAGGCTGGGGGCAAACACAGGAGGAGCTCTTTGGACAACATTTCCTACCCAAACAGCCTTTCTCTGTCACTGCCAGGAAGAAGTCAGTAGGTCACATGGGCGTTATGTGTTGTATGGTGGACAGGGCAGCTTTATATCATCAATAATTCGTTAGCCCAGAGTTTCTATAATCTCTGGATTAACCTTTTTCTCAAGCTGAACATATAAATAGGAGCATGGTAGTAGAGGTCAGCCACAGAATATTTCTCAACTTGTTTGCTGGAAATGGTATTAAAAGGCAAGTTCAGTTCAGAGATAAGCTCTGCAGTGTGCTTATTCCGAGATTATTCAGAGGTTAATGTACTGTGCACAGTGGGGGTAGTTGATATCTGGTTCTCTGGGATGCAGTTAAATGTTGTTAGCTTCCAGTGCACTTAGGCTGTACTGCTTATGGCCTTTTACTGTCAGATCTGCCTTTTTTTTCTTCCACATCAATTTAGAACTAATGCATCATATCAGAATGGATATAATGGAGGTGTATATATGTATATATATATATATGTGTATATATATATGCACACACTCCGAGTATGCAAAGTTTCTTCACTAAGCATTTACAAGACGAGATATATTTTAATACCATCAAAGTACAGGCACTGATTTCTTGGTGATGAGAAAATGCCCTGTAGCAGGCACATGTCTGGTAATGAGCAGGTGCCAGTTTAGAGATCATGACTATTACAGTTTCTAAAGAAATCAGGTTTCTATTTCATTAGGTGTATCTATTCAAATATTTTGTTGAGAGTATTTTTAACGTTTGACATCTGATTTCAGCCATCACTTTGACTTGAGAATGTGTCACCTGGAGGTGTTTGTTGTCTATTCTCACGTTTGCAATCCTTCACAACCTCAGATTATTCCTCAGCCCCGCAGTCCTTTGTTGCAGTCCTGTAAATGGGGTGATCCAAGAGGTGACAGTGTCCAAGAGCGTACCCAAGGCAATCAGTGTGAGAGCTGGGGTTAGAATGCACATGCTCTTGACTGAGTTGCATGTCTAAACAACCATCACTCCCTCTCTGTATGTCCCTTCCCACATAATTTTAATAGCTTTAAGTTTGCTTTCTTGCACTGTTTTTAATAGTTGAGGTTCAGTTGAAATCAGTGCTGCTTTCAGTAGTGAAATGACAGTCATAGGGGTATAAGATTCAGTGTTGGAAGAGATCTGTAAGTTTCCTACTCGCTGGACAATTCCTTGTCCAACAGACTGCTGAGAGAGAACAGGGCAAGATCATATAATTGTGCTTTTTGTATATTTGAAAACTTGTTTTCATAAGACTATTCAGAAGAAGTCAAGATGGCCTTAGCTAATGGAGCCATCCATCTATGGAGGATCTAGGAGTGGTTGTTCCCAGTGTTAGAGACAAAAAACCTTTATCCTTGCTTTCCTCCTTTAATTGATGCACTTACTAGATGCCCTGTTATTTATAAATAGAACAAACATGTATCTTTAATAAGCATAAATGCTGCAATGCTTGGTGCTGTCTTTTGCAGTATCTGCAAGGACAGTTCTTATTTTTCCAAGCAGTATTGTCTGTTTCCTGTTACACTGCTTAGGATGAGTGAAAGCAGCTAAACAGATAACATGGAATTCAGTAGTTTACCTGTCTTTTCTTTAAAGCTTTCACTGACTCTGTAAACATCACAAACAGGACTGTGAGGGTCCTGTCCTTGTCACAGGAAGTGTTGAATACCTCTCTGTGATTTTACTGTTGAACTGAAAAGACTCTGCAGAACTTAATCCTGTCCATTGATTCATCTTATTCAATAATACAGTGATCCAGTAAGGAGCCCTGTCCAGTATGGCTTACCTTAAAATACAGGCAGAAGTTTGGAAACAGAAGAATGAATAAAGTATATGTTGTGTATAGACAGAACCAAAATTTAGGAGCACAGGACATGTAGTGTTTGCAGGACAGGCTTAAGGACTGATTTCCCGGGAGTGGTATTGTTCCTAGGCCTGGAACAATTTGAAGTTGCTTGTCAGTAATGTACTTTCAGAGAGTACAACAGTAAATACCTCTTCACTTTTATTTTCCATTTAATTAAAAAATAAAGTAAGCCTCATTTTTATTGTTGCATTTGAGACACTTTCTTTTTCACCCTTTCTTTTTGTTGTACTTAGATATTTGTCTTGCTTTCTATTAAATATAAGACCTGGCTTAGAGTCTTTAGTACTTAGAGGCTTTAGTACTTGCATGGGAGCGTGCAAGTACTAAACGTCATGCAGGGAGTGAAACAGCTTCTGCAAAATAGGGCCCCTTTACCTACCTGACGTCTCGGGTGCTAGGTAATAACCATCCTCTCCTACATGAAGCAATGGAGATGAGTCTGTATGGAGTGTAAACACAGAAACCAGAGGAGCTGCCTTACCATGAAGGCTTCAGAATCGGCTCTAAGGCTTCAGAATTTGCACTTTGTTTTGCAGGATAAGGTGGAAGGAGCATATCTCAAGGTCTTTCTATGGCCTTTCATAACATTACATGAAGAGCTGGGGGCTTTAAAATGTGAACAAGCGCATGAGTTGGTGCAAACACGATAGATATGTCCATAATGGGAATGAATACCTCCCCCCAGTGGTATGCAAATGCTTCTGAGCCAATTCCAGCTTATGTTTTAATCCTGGACTGTTTTCCCATTGAGATTCAGTGCTTGAAAATCTATTGTGGGTAAAGTCACTCATGTTTGAAAACCAGTTTGAGATTTTCAGGTGGAATGGGCTGTTACTGTAATGCTGTTTTCACCAGAGAGAAGTATTGCAGGGAACAAAAGTGCCTATTTTAATAGAAACTTTTATTTTGGTATACTCTATAGTGATTTTCACTGTATAGTTAGATGTCTGGAGGACTAATCAGAGAGTGTAGGTTTTCTACCATCACAAATTATCTATGGTTTGTATGTGCATGAAGAAAAACTTGTGCGTTTAAAAGGGGGAGAGGAAGGGAAAAACGGCAAGGAGGAGCCAGCTCAGGATTCAGTTGTCTGGTTTGTTGTTCTTAGGTAGCTTTGAACTGCATTTCTTAGCCCCTGGCATTTTTGATAGAATCTTCAAACACTAGATAAAAGGAAAGAAGAAAATTCTGAAGATGGATTTTAATTGTATTTTACTAATTAGTTATTTCTTCCATCAGTGAGCAGCTCAACAAATGTAGAATAGAGTTGCACAAGTTCAGCGTGTTCTTTCAGAAACAGAAATCAGAATGTTTCAAAGGGTTGGAGTTTCCTTCAGAAGTAGTTTCTTCTGAGCGGTTTCAAATCCTGAGGTCTGTTCAGACAGGTTCTTGAGGTCAGCTTCTTACTCAGACATAGTAGACAGGACTGGAAGAAAGTGTTCTTCTGGCTGATGCAGCAGAATACTCTTTTAAATCTACATAGAAAGAGGTTGGTCTTAGAAGGAAGGTTTACATGGAAGTATTTAAGTTCAAAAAGATTTCAGATGGTCAGAATGTGGGGTACTAAAGTTGCAGAGAACAGAGATGGTAAAGCTGGCATTAAATCATTTCAGCTGTTAAAGCTCTGCGTTATTTCTGATTCTGCTCTACTTACTAACCAATAATAATACTTTAACTGGAGAAATGTATGGAAGTGAATACTTTGGTCCAGGACATTGGATTCCACCCAATAACTCTTGCACCGAATTAATAAATTATGATTTAACTAGGATCATATTTTTCTAGGAGATAATCAGGTTTGATTTAAAAACTTCAAATGATTGAGAGTCGACTATATCCTAAGTATATTATGTTCATCATTAATTACTCTTGGCATTAAAAAAATCATTTTATTCTTACGTGAACTCATCCAGTTCAGCTTCCAAACATTAGCTGTTACTGTGCATTATCAGAAATCGTGTTCCCAGTCAGGTACTTCTACACTGTGATCCCATCATGTTATTACTTTTCCCAGCATAAGCTGACTTATACTTCTCTTGTGTCTCACGGTGAGGCAGGTTTCTCTGCTCTTGTATCTTCTGGTTACAAATCTTCCAGTTTGCCAAATGTCCCATGTGATGGGGAGCAGCAGCCCAGGACAGAGGTTTTGGTCTCACTTCTGTCCTGGAATGCTGTAAACAGAAACCAAAAGCTGTTATTAATTTATGTTCACTTTATTCCGCTCTGTGTTACTTTGTATTACCTACTGATTTATTTAAAGAAATCCTACATGTTTTCTCCTGATTTGGTTTTATTTCAGAAGCATGCAGTTTATATATTGACTGCTTTAATGAGTTAAATGAAACCCAGCAAAGTTAGGAGCACGGATCAGTTGGCCTTGTCACCTATTTCTTTGTTGACCTCTTTAGGTATAATGAGGCATATGTGTAAATCGTTTTGGTTTTTTTCAGCTGTGTGTATTTTTCTGTAACAAATATCAGATAATGGGATTAAAACATTATTTTGAACTTTCTATTTAGTCTGCTAATTTTCAAATTTGCTAACAGTGTATCATTGGGTAAGTGGTGCTTCTGCAGGTGCCACAGATGCCAAACCCTGATAAAATCCCCCCTATCTTGTTAGTGAACGCAGAAACAGTTGCTCCCCATCTGCTGCCTCTGTCTGAAAGGTTAGGAAGCCCTTCCTTCTTGATCACAAAGGACATAATTATTGTCTGTAGAGGAGTCAAGTACAAAGACAGTTCATCCAGTCTGACCGCTACTACACTGCAGGCCACCAAAGATTAACAGCTGCTTCTCCTTTGATTAGGTTAGGTAATAACAGTTACTTTAGTTAATAATTGGATGGATTCCCAGGCCATGTAATTCAGGTTTAGGCTGTCATTTTTTGCTGGCATGTAGCTGAGCTGTATTATTGGAACAGAGCCTGTAATCCTATTAGTCAGTTGTCACTCAAACTATAGGAGAGGAGAAAAGGGGAATTCAGATCCATTAAGGTGTTGTGCCAGGTAGGTAAATAAGTCAGCCCTGCTTCCCCAGTGTGCAGGGAGCTGTCTTGACTGTCGTAATGAAGAAAATAATTTTAAAAGGATTGATTTTAAGTGCCTCAGAATGTTTAATTTGTAATTAATCTGTAAAATGGTTAGATGGTTTAATTGATTGTTATTTGTTTCCCTTGCCACACGTGCATTGGTGTGCACACACTTTCTGCTAAAGTTACTTGATTCATATACTGTTCTGGTGAAATCAGTTGCCGTGTGTTCTAAATGATGAGTTTATAATGGTCCAGAGATTGAAAATACATACTTCATATCACATCAGCTGTGTTGGCTTTCTTCCTATACAAATTAGACCGCTGTATTTCACAATGGTAGTCCTGAGAGGGATAAAGAAAACAAGACTTTTCATGTGCTGGCTTTAAGTGCTACATCAGCTGTTCTGAAGACTAAACCTCTGTTATTGTTTTGCAGATGGTTAAGACACATTAGGTGGCATCCCCAAGGCTTTTGTGCCTTCTCCTCTCTCTGTTAAGAAGTGGCAGTAATAATCATTTTTGCCCACATGATCATTTGTCCTGCTGTCCTGCGTGATCAGTTAACTTTAGCACCTTGAAATCCTTCTGTACTTTGAAATCAGTTTAAAAATACTATATATAGTCATGAGTTTCTGAAAATATGAATGAGGAAGCCAAATTTTTACACACTGTTTGAAAATCAGATGTTTATGTATTGTCTTTTGTTCAAGAAATATGAATGCTGGTACATTGATCGCCTTTGCTGAATAACTTTCCCAGTCTAAATATGCAGCCACTCAAAGACCAGTTTCTGTGGTGAAACGATGCAATGAGTTTCATAAACATCTAGCTAAGTAATTTGGGAGACTAAGTTAGAAGTCTGGAGGATTCTTCCAAGCAGCCAATATGTGCCATACTGGTTTATACTCTTTTCAAATAGGGATGTAGTATTTGCTCACTGCAGAGTCTGTCATTTTTCATCCTCATGTAGTACCTAATTTACTCAGTGTTTTGGCTGCTACCAGTGTTGAAGTTGTGGTTCCCTGAATGGGTCTTCCGTTCTGACGGAGATTCAAATAGGGACCAGTTTAAATAAGGATATTATTTGGGCTTTGAATAACTTACCTGACTCAGTCTACCTCTTGAATTTCTGTTATATTGTACTGTGTATCGCCTAATGTAAAGCTGTAGCACTACAGAACACTCAGTGAGTTTGTATTGTATTTTGAAGAATGTAGCTTAATTTTGGAAAGGCACATAAATTGAGTAAGATGGCCTGCTCCTTTGCGTTTATACTTTAAGAAGTATTGACCGATCTGGTGGCCTTCTATGATGGGGCTACAGAACTGATGGACAGGGCAGAGCAGTTAATGCCATCTACCTGGACTTGTGCAAAGCGTTTGACACTGTCTCACATGACATCCTTGTCTCTAAGTTGGAGACATCAATTTGATAGGTGGGCCACTTGGTGGATAAAGAACTGGCTGGATGGCCGCATGCAAAGAGTTGTGCTCAATGGCTCAATGTCCAGCTGGGGACCAGTGGTGTCCCACAGGGATCGGTGCTGGGATCAATCTTGTTCAACGTCTTTGTCAGTGACATGGACAGTGGGATGGAGTGCGCCCTCAGCAAATTTGCTGATGACACCAAGCTGTGTAGTTTGGTTGATACACTGGAGGGAAGGAATGCCATCCAGAGGGACCTTGACATGCTTGTGAAGTGGGCTGATGCCAACCTCATGAAGCTTAACCATGCCAAGTGCAAGGTTCTACACCTGGGTCAGAGCAATCCCGGGTACAGCTGCAGGTTGGGCAGAGAAGAGATTCAGAGCAGCCCTAAGGAGAAGGACTTGGGGGTGTTGGTCAATGAGAAAGTGAACATGAGCCGGCAGTTTGTGCTCACAGCCCAGAAAGCCAGCTATATCCTGAGCTGCATCAAAAGGAGTGTGACCAGCAGAATGAGGGAGGTGATCCTGCCCCTCTACTCTGCTCTCATGAGACCTCACTTGGAGTCTTGTGTGCAGTTCTGGTGTCCTCAACACAAAAAGGACATGGAACTGTTGGAAGAAGTCCAGAGGAGGCCATGAGGATGATCAGGGGACTGGAGCACCTTCCATATGAAGATAGGATGAGAGAGTTGGGGCTGTTCAGCCTGGAGAGGAGAAGGTTGCGTGGAGACCTCATAGCAGCCTTCCAGTATCTGAAGGGGGCCTGTAGGGTTGCTGGGGAGGGACTCTTCATGAGGGACTGTAGTGAGAGGACAGCGAGTTTCGAGTTCAAACTTAAACAGGGGAAGTTTAGATTGGATCTGAGGAAGAAATTCTTTACTGTAAGGGTGGTGAGGCACTGGAATGGGCTGCCCAGGGAAGCTGTGAATGCTCCATTGCTGGCAGTGTTCAAGGCCGGGTTGGACATAGCCTTGTGTGGCAAGGTTTATTGTGAGGTGTCCCTGCTCCTGACAGGGGGTTGGAACTGGATGATCTTAAAGTCTTTTCCAACCCTAACTATTCTGTGATTCTAAGTAGGAATTAATTCAGGCATACTTTAAAAAAATTTGGTATTGTTTGGCTGTTATACTTCAGAGACAGAATAACACTTATTAACATTGGGGAGGTTTAATACTGTTCATTAATGATGGAATCATAGACTGATTTGGGTTGGAAAGGTCCGTAACATTACATAGTTCTAACCCCCCTGCCGTGTGCTGAGATGCCTCCCAGTAGACGATGTTGCCCAATGCTATGCCCCACCTGGCCTTGGACACTGCTAGAGATGGAACATTCTTTCTTCACATCTCATCAATATGAGGTTTTGTAGTGTGGACAGCTGAGGGATTGCATGGGCAACAATTCCTTTTTATTCTGTTTCCGCTGGTACAGGTCACACAGTGTTCACTCTGAGAACATCAGTAATGCAATATTCAAGTGGCTGTTCTGGCCCTTTGTGGCTAGGGCATGTTTTCACTTCAGTTCCCATGACCTCTTCTGACCCAAGGCCAAACTCAAGGTGCTGTGCCTGAACCTGGGATTTCTGATAGCAGGATGCTTGCCTGGTGATCAAGGGCATTCACAAGCATCAGGTACCAGCAGTTATTATAGTAATCAGCATTGCCTTTAAACAAACAGGTTAAAAGCTGTTAAGAGTTCTCCATCTTAAAAGAATTCTTGGAGATAAATATATTGAATATCATGCCAGAAGTAGTGTACTCATAATCCCTATGTGGCAGTTTTATAGTCCTTTGTAAGCTCAGTGAGCAAATACTGTACTCATGCATCTTCCCCAATTTTGCTGCTGGTTTGTTTCTTCCTTTTATTGGTGATTTTTCCCTTTCATATGCACATAGCCAGGGATTTATTTCCCTGATGCCCATGCATCAAAATGCTGGTTAATTTTTGTGAGTAATCTAGGGAGGAGAATAATAGTACCTAAGATTAAATCCTGCAAAACTGGGAGAAATTATGAACTTGCTTCTGCTTCATAGGAAACTGTAGTAGTGCAGGAAGTTCATTACAATTTAAATATGTAGTTTGCAAAGTGTACTTGTTTTTTAGCAGAGTATTAGACAGGATTGAAACAGGCACTCTGAAAAGTCTGTCTGTAAAAGAAGCAGTACTCCAGATTCAAATGGAATGAGAACATGAAGGACATAAAACAGCTTCAAAGTGTTAATATTTTTTTTAAATAGATAGATGAAGATTCCTCTCAGAAATAGAGAAACATTGCAGCTTCTTTCAGTGTGGCTCTGGTGGCTCACCTGGAGGGAGGAAGTTCCTTTCTGGACACTTCATTATTGGGTATTTATGCAGAAAAGAGGAGTTCTGGGAAAAAATCACAGATAGGAAGAGTTTCCGTGAAAAAAATGAAAGGATGGGTTTAGCATTAATGAGTTTACAGAGCTGAGAAACAAGCCAAGTAAGAAAATGTAGCAGTGTATGATTTCAAGAATGAAGTAATTCCTGAAGGGAGAAACAAAACGAGTGCAATAAAATGGGTTATAACTCAGAGTAATGGGATGAAATAGAGAAAGGGCATATTTGGTCTAAATGACAGCCAAGACTTCTTCGCCACAAGTGCTAATAGGTTGTGGCATAATCTCCCATGAGAGATAGGGAAAGTGAGAAGTGGGAAGTGCTTGGCACATTTAACATTGAAGTAGCGCTAACAAATATGCTGTAGCAAATAAATCAGCAGCGTCACATAAATGTCTTTCCTGTTGGTGTGCTGCAGTGCCAGCATGCCAACCGCACACAAATGCTCATGCACATTTGTCTGCACTGGTTATTATGTGTGTCTCTTGATTGCCAAGGAAAATGCAGCCTTGAAATAACAAAATCTGTCTTTCTACTTGTGAAGTTTTAAGCTGAAGAGAAAATCGATACGTTGGAAAGGCTCCTGGCTTGTGCTCTGCGGCGCTGGTGGAGCAGAGGAGGAGAGGAGAACGCTGGAGAACTGTGGCCTTGAGCCAAGGTGTTCCGCTAATATGATCTGATTTGTGGCAGGACTGTTTCTTTGCTGCTTGGCTGTCTTTTCCTTACGGGTCCACCAGGAGGTCGATGGAAAGCACTGGGGGGATCAGTGCTTACTGCAGTTACCCCAGGCACAGTACAATGTGAAACTTAAGTAGTATATAGATGTTTGCTTGAAAGGAATGTCATGGAGAGAAAGTTGCATGATTTAAAAGTAAGATACATACTGTTGTATTTATGTATTAATGTCTAATTCTCCCAGGGAAAAATGTTTCCCTTCTAAATAAATCATATTTTGCTCACTTTTATTTCCAGTTGTTCAAAGAAAGATTTTACTGCCAGAGTCACTAGGAGTCTTTTTTGTTACACAACCTGTTATAATACATTCTTTACAGACTAATAATGATTGTATTTATGGAGCACTTCTCATTTTTTCCCACTTGCCAAGTGCCTGCAGCACTTGGGGGGCAGGGAAGGGAAGAAAGAAGTTATTTCTTACTAACTAGAATATCTTCATCATTGACAAAATTAAGTTGATTAAATACAAACTGCCAATAAAATCAGACAGAATGAGCAACTTAGAAGTAGAAAAGAAAAAGCTCTTACTTGCTTTATTTTAAACTGCAGGAGATAATACCTGTTTTGCAGGGAAGGAAAAGGGCGTAAGTTCTAAAATACGGGACCTGCTCCAGCCAAAACTCAGTAATTTGCAAGCTGTAAATTCAAGGATGGTGTTTAAGTGTAAAATTCTGCTAAGTGGAAGTTCAGAGAGGGCACCTAAAATGAAGAAAGACTAATTTAGAAAGCTGGAACACATGCAAGACTAGTTGATACTGAATCTTCCATTTATAACCAACAGCGCAGCATAACAAAAGCAAAACAAATGTGATGTGGCATACCTCAAAGCTAAAAATACTCATTCGTTCTGCTACATTTTTAATAAGCTGCAAGCAGTGGAGTAGGCAGAGGGCCTGGGAGGGCACTAAGTTGGGAGTTGCCAACGAGAGAAACTACAGCAGTCATCGATGTGCCGTCTTCAGACTTTACCTCTGTAGTTTCCCATAACTGAAGCACTACCAAAAATCACATCTAGATTTTTAACCTGATTCTTAAACTCTGAGCAATTACTTTGAGAAAACAGAACAGCTGACCAGCTTCTATCCTCACCAGCATCTGTCAGGCCACATTTCTGCCTCCCCAAGATTAAGGGTAAAACAAGACATCTATGATCTGACTGGTAATACTGTCAGGCTCTCTTCCAGATCAAGAGACTTGACTTGCAAGGTCCATGTCCTTGTGAGGTGTGTAACCAGGTGTCACTAACCAAAAGATGGTACTTGTGTTTTAAAGGGATCTGCCCAAGCTATTCTGTGCATGCAGTGAACAAATCGGGGAACAAGCCTGGAGGCTGTGTCCTTTAAGAAGAGTTTGATAAAAAGCACAAGTACCCAGCTAGAGATTGTCTATATTCTTTAAATCATATCCAAAGCTAGAAAGTATAGCTACAAAGATAACAGCAACATGTCAAGATTAACTTTATTTAAAATCTCTATAAAGGTGTATGTCATTACAGAAAATACAGTATTCAACTGTCTCAGCTGTAGAGTATTGGATTTGTGTGCATAATCTTTGAATAAAATAGCAGCTGAGAATTTCAACTCCTACTCTAAACAATGGTCTTCTGTGTGCACTTGTGGTGAAATGCTCCTTTTTTCATGGGTGTTCAACATGATAAATCCAGGTATTGAGAAGTTTCCACATTGATGAAACTAAGGACAGCTGTCTGCGTGGTTTATCTTCCATGTAGGAATTCCTTCAGTTGATGTCAGTTCTCTTTTGTGTGCATGTTTCTCTAGAACACAGCAGACCAAATAGCATTTCGAGCTGCGGGAGGACTGACTGCCCTTGAAAATGTTCTTCAAGCAGTGACTTCTACCAATTTGAATGCAGTTTCACGGATTCCTTTTAAGTAAGTATGATCAGTCCTTCATTTGCCACTTAGAAACACCTGAATGTATGTTTCATATCTGCTGCTTCACTGTTTCTCCTCATAATCCACTGTTAAACTTCAAAGAAAAAAGTCATGCTATGGAAGGTGAAAGACATTTCCAGTCAACTTTTCTGACTTCGTGGTTTCATTTCTAGCTATGATATATTTGAGCAGCAGCATCCCTCATTGTACAAAATGAGAAAACTGTTAAACAGAGGAGGAGGAACGTGTTTTTTGAAGTTAGTCTGTAAAGATGTCTAGTGGGAAGTAGGGGAATTTTTTTGAAGGGCTGTAATTCACTGCAGTCCAAATGCTTTTAAAATGAAGCAGTTGTAAGGTGCTCCTACCTGAAAGGGCTTCTACAAACAGGTACGTCAAAATTCTTGTGGATTACAGGAATTCCTCTTTATAGCACATCAGAATAGAAGGGTTTAAATGTCTAATCCCTAAAAAAAAAGGTGGTGACTAAAGAGAATGCCTGTAAAAACTGATAACTCAAAAGCATGCTTTTTCCCCTAATCTCTAATTGAAATTTTTATCCATTCAAAAACATATGTGCTCTCAGAGCAGAGGTAGGCATGGTTTTAGTACAAGAGGAACCAAGCCCAGGGTATCTTGTGAGCCATTGTCATCATTTTTATGTAGGTGTATTTTAATATTGTAATAATCAGAATTTAAGCAGTACATTGTGATGGTTTGGATTAAAACTGTCCATTGATATGTTAGGGGCAGGTGTGAAGTGCTAGAAAAGAGCATCAAGGCGTACAAAAGCATTGCTTTTAGTACCTTAACTTTGCTCTTCAAAGAGAATGAAGCTACTTTCCTGCTGAGTCATGCAGAATGCAGTTGCTGCAAATCTAGCCTGCTTCACTGATGAGCAGTCCTGAATTGGTCCTGTTGGGAGCAGCTCAGCAGCAGACTTTGGCCTCCTTAATTTGCAGAGGCTCTAATTCTGAATTATCCTCATCAAGGTGGGATCAACGTTGCAAGGGAAAGAGTTGCACTAAAACTTAATGGCTACATAAAGTTTATCTTAAATTTAGCTTTACATTCTTAAGAGTCTGCATCTTATATAGACAGATATAGTCAGATTTTGTTCTTTCATTTTAGAAATAGTCTCGCTTTGGCAATATTCATTGAGGAGGTTTGGGAATGTGCATTTATGTCACTGAAAATGTTGTGCTTGAAGTTTGTTAGGTGGTATGAAGATGTATTAGTTCTCAGAAGAGCTTGTATGCTGGTAAATAAAGCCCCATGTCAGCTACATTTGTGCAACAGAAAAAGCATGAGAAGATTTATCAGAGATGCTTCTCTCTACAACACTTACTGACTATCCGGTACCTATTTCAGACCAGTATAACTGGTTTCTCAGATTCCTGAGCCTATTCAGGACTGAATTATAAAAAGAATTTTTAAACCCTTGAAAAATTCTTTAGACCTTGTTTTATTAATGCACATTTTCATCTCTTTCTATTTCTAAAAGAAATTTCAAGGCAGGAAAGAGATTACTACAAACTGTTCTGACAACTTTCTGTGGAAAAAATCTAGTGAAGAATTTAGGTTGAGTCCTGAAATAGAGCCTTCATTCAGCATTACAGCAAACTGTAGTCTGCAGTTTGTAGGCATCTGAAAGTAGTGGAGTTCAGAAGGTTTACATCAGGTTGCATGTAATTTAACACAGGATTTTGCTTTCTAAAGCTAACTGCGCTTGCAGGATTTTCTGTGAGACTCTAACTGCTTGAGTCTAACTGGGAGTCTGCTGGAAGTGTCACAGTGAACTTGATGTTGCTGCAAATGATGCAAAACCTTCTCTATCATAATTTCTGGGGTCCTCTTTCTGATAGAGAACATAATTTGTGCAGCGTCTGCAACTCAGCTGTGGAGAGCAAGCAACAGTTTCAGAGGGTGGGACTTTGTATGAGCAGTTTGAAACACACAGGAATGTGGCTGATTTAGAGGAACAGTGTTAATGTATATTAGCATGATCTCACTGAAAGTATTTAAGGTCTTCAAATGTGTTGCTTTAAATACAGAATGTTTGAGAGAGTTTCAAAACCAAAGGATAAGCAGAGAATATATTTCATTTTTTAAATGAGGAAATGTAGCACATTTCTCAATTTAATGTTGGAAATTAGTTTGAAATTGTTTTTCTGTCGTTTGTGCAAATATAATTTACATCCTGACTTCTTAAACTTTTAATCTAGCAGTTTCCCCTGTTCAAAGATAGAGCAAAGCCTTGTGGAAAGAAGTTGAATTAAGACCTCTTCTTAATTGTCCTTTCTTTACTGAAGGACACTGCTGTACTTAAGATTGCTTGTGCGCTCTTGTAGTGTATGAGTTTGTACTCATATTGGGAATTTATCTATTGTTTTATGATGAGGATAAGCTATTTACAAGTAGGTGAGGAGATTACATAGGCTATTACCTCCATCTCTCTTTCTCCAAAATCCTGGCAGCATGGTGCAGCTCAGAACTTTAATCCCATGTCTACAAGATAAAGCTTTATTATCAGAAGATTTAACAATATGCCTGTTGTTTTGGACTGCCATCCAGATTGGTAGCTAGACCAGCAGGACAGCAAATGCTGCGAAAAAGATGTGACATTTATGAGTCAGATGATACATTTGGTGTTGGGGCAATTTTTCTCTCCTTCAAATAAATCACTGAGAAAGGAAAAGAGAAAGCAGGGGATTATAGTAAGTTTTATTATTGGTGTTAACATACAAATTAGTGCCCAGCTATGTTATTTCTTAAAGTAGCATTTGTAATTTGCCTGAACTTGTTCATTTCTCCACAAAATAAGACATACTCAGCAGAATTTCAAGAGCTTTCAGAGTTTTATGGTATTTTCTTATGCTTCTACTGAAAACGAAGTAAGAGCTGCAGAGCAAAACAATGACTTAAAATCAACGCAAGTAAATGAGTCTCATCCCCTGCGTTGCTTTGCATATTTGCTATGGGCAACTCATTCAGCCCTTTTGTGCCGTAACATGTTACTGGCCTTGAGAATTGTAACAAATGTGCTAACAAATGAGGTTTATAGGGTTTGTTTAATTAACATTTGTGAAATACTTTGAGTTCTTTGGGTTACCAGCCCTTTTAAATAGAAATTAGTAGGAATTGTGTAGGGAACAAAGGAGGACTTGTTACAAGTTAAGACATGATTAAAGTTGGGTTTATTATAATGTATTTTTTCTACTCATACAATTTCTTGTATCATTTAGTTAAAGCAAGTATTAATGGGGAAAAAAAGCTTGAACCATAATTGCACACATAAAAAGCAGAAAACAGTGCCCGCATAATATTATGGATGGGATTGATACAAATTACTTCTTTCAGTAAAACCTATTTTGAGCTGGGAACTGATTTTATAGCTTGTTCCTTATAATATTTACATGGTTTTATGAGCATACATTTGTTAAGCTGTGCTGTTACTGTTAATTCAGTTCTTCAGCTAGTGTGGCCAGCAGCTCGAGGAAGGGGATTCTCCCTCTCTATTGTGCTCTGGGCAGACACCCCCCTGCAGCCATGATCCAGCTCTGGGGCAACAGCATAAGATGGACGTGGAGCTGTTGGAGCAAGTCCAGAGGAGGCCATGGAGATGCTATGAGGGCTGGAGCAACTCTGCTCTGGAGCCAGGCTGAGAGAGCTGGGCTGGGTCAGCCTGGAGAAGAGAAGGCTCCTGAAGGGGAGACCTGGGAGCAGCTCCAGTGCCTAAAGGGGCTGCAGGAAACATGGAGAGGGGCTTTGGACAAGGGCCTGGTTGGACAGGGCGGGAGCAAACTGCTTTAGTGGAAGGTGTCCCTGCCGGTGGCAAGGGTTTGGAACTGGATGAGCTTTAAGGTCCCTTCCAACCCAAACCAGTCTGGGATTCTGTAGAATCATTCAGTTTTTTTATATGAAGTACAAAACAGTCTTTTTTCATTTCTTGTAAGGTTATTATTTCCTCTGGAGAAACATTCATTGGAAACTAACAGCTGCTACAAAGGGCATAAAGATACTCTGAAGAGAATGAACAGGGTGCAAGTTCAGCATCTGAAACCTGCAGCATCTATTTCCATATATATACATATACATGCACACATGCTCTTGCTGCCTGTCTCAGAGCTGGATTTCAAGCTCTTGGAGATTAAGAATAAAGCAGTGTTGCTCTCTGTCGTGGTTTGAGGCCCCCCTCAAACAGTTCTGCACACCCCCCCCCCTCTTTCTTCCCCAGTCCCAGGGAAATGGGAAGGAGAATCCAAAGAATGCAACTCCCACAGGTTGA